>JANKOD010028358.1:0-16622 GCA_026284645.1 Erythroxylum acuminatum | reverse complement strand
TGCTACCCCTCCCCTTCAACTGCTCCATCTCCTGTCTCAGCTGAGCCATCTTCTCCATCAATGTCTACACCGTGGTCTAAAGCTCAATGACTTCATTGGTTTGCGCTGGACTAGTAGACAATGTTGTACTGGACATGGAGGATTATGAATAACATGTGTTCGCAAATGAACCTAGCCCGAATGTCTATCCACGACGGTCCCTACCACTGACAACATCAAGATACATCTGAGTCTCATCAACAGGTTGTTCCTCTTAAGACTGTTGCTGAATGCTTTGTTGTATTTGGTCCTAGTAGGAAGCAATGTTTACATTAGTAAGGGATTATTACTAAGAAATAATGATAATGCATTAATTTCACATACATTCAGTTCTCTACATCGGCTATTGCCAAATGTCACACCCATTCTTCTTCGTGTGAGCGTGCAAAAACAACTAAGTAGGTGTAGGCCTCATGCTTAAAGACGTTTCTAGCATATTTAACCTAAATTGTTAGATGTGAACTACATTTTATAAAAAATTTTGACAGAATTTCCTTTATTTTTATGATATTTCTCCCTGTTGAACAAATAAAATTACTCAACACAGCCATATATGGCACCGGACATTTATATCATTATCATTATCTATAATGCAGCAAAGTAAAACACATACAATATCAGTGTCAAGTTTAGATACTTACATGTCTCTGTGCATACTCGTGGTGGGTTATTAATCCTCCAGTATGTACGGGAAGACTCTCTCCCTTCGGGCCTCAATGTCTGTTGGTGAAGTTACGCCCTGAGATGGACATTGCCTCAGGGCTTCTCCAATACTCTTGCCAACGACTCCATATTTGCTCTGAAATATAAGGTGGTCGTACACTAGCCTTTTGTATCGAACTAATAAAGTCACGATAACGTATACGAGCTCGCCTCTCCCATAGTCTATGTATGATGGCATCGATACTAGAATCCCAGAAAAATTCTTTCTGAAATAAGAAGAAAATAAATCTTTATTGTACCTCAAACTCTTGAAAGTAAAATCCCTTTATAGCCTGAGAGATATTCTTCTACACATAACCCTCAGGATCAATCATTTCCTTAGATTTAGAAGTCAAATTTCTGGAACACGATCTAGATGAAACCAAAGTACAGAAGAAAATAAAAGTTTTACTAGAAACTAAAAACACTAAATCAAAGTATAAAACATCTATGAAATAAAAATAGAGAACAATACAAACAATATATATAATGAGTGATTGCTAGTATAAATATCGAGTTTAACATGCTAAAAAGAAATACAAAATGTAAGATGCATGTATGTTTATGTTTGAACTAATAACCTTAATGCAAATGCAATAGAAAAGTTAAAGAGATGTCAAAAGTTGTTCGAAATATAGAAAAAGATTAAGATAACCAATGAAATTTAAATTTAAAACAAACAAGGTAACAAATGGTTATATTGTTTCTTGGAAATAAAAGGATATGGATTTTGAAAAAATGTAATCACGTTGAATTTATAATTAATGTCACTTGAATTAAATTTATAAGTAATTTTCTTAAAATACATAACTTACGAAATATTTCACGCACAAGAAAATTTATTTAGTATGTATATGAAAAATAATAACAGTGCATTCCATTAATGTATAAAAATAAATTAAGCACTATTATATCGTTATTCATGCTTATTTATCTCTAATTTGCAACCTGTTTCCAAGTTATTCTAGTCAAAATTTAATAATAATTAATTGTGATATTTAAATTTGTGAAATTGCTATAATATTATGGCATTTATTTAAGTGAAGTTAAAATGTTAAGACATTGTTAGAAAAACCATCCAGTTTTTATCTACCAGTCTCAAATTTGTATATATGATCATTATCATGAAAGTAATTGATAATTATCATGTTATTTGTTTCGTATTTAGACTTTGGCAACCACCTCTCTTTTAAATCTTAGTTGTTTCTTTAACCTCAAATATTATTTTTTTCTACTTACAACTACCAATCAAGCAGTGACAACTCTGAAAATGCTAGGAGGAAGCAGAAACAAGTATAATCTTATTATAAGTGATGTTAACATGCCAGACATAGATATTTTTAAGCTTCTCCAGCTTACGGGGCTTCAAATGGACTTATTTGTCATCAGTAAGCAAATTCTCTATTTTGCTATGTTTCTATTTCTTTCTTTCTTTTTTGCAATGATATTAGTTATTTCAGTTCAGTTGTTACTCTAGATTATAAAAACTTTATTATTTTAGAAACGTGATTTTCTATTGTTTATTTTCTATTACAATGATCATCCTTATTTGAATCCAAATATCTTTACTATGTCATCTTCATCCTAAGTTTAATGACTACATGACATATTAAGAAAACAATTGTTGGGAGAGGAATAAGAAACTCAAAATTAAGCTAAGAACATTCACATATGCAAGTTGAATAACTTCATAAATAAGGCTAAATCACTTCACAAGTAAGAATAAAATCATCAAATAAGGCTAAACACTAAAAAATATTATTTGATACATTATCCTTAATCATCAATAATCATCAAATAAGGCTAAATCATCAAATAGGCTCACCCATTAACTCATTCTCTGATACAAATCCACTTCATCTTCACACATTAACAAGTTTTTCAAACAAGAAGTATTTCATCGAACACCTAATATGCATCCTAATTATGGTGTTTTGACATTGTTTTTAGAGGTTAGGAGATGTAGAGTTGTTTCAGAGAAAAGAAGCTAAAATTGGCTAAATTGGAGGAGAATAAAACATCCAGTAGCAACTAAAAGGAATTCACAATGCAACAGATGGGAGAAACAAAATGGAAACAGTAAAGGAGTGAAACGCCAACAACCCATAACGCTAAAATGGCACACCAGTGGAGACACAACACAGAAGCAAAAGACAAGAGAAGCAACTTACCAACTAGGAATTAAAAACACGCAGCAGTTAACAAAAGATAAAACAACAATTGCATCAGCCATCAGTAAAAAAAGTATAAATTGATAATAGAGACAAAGGCAAAATGCAAGATGTTGAGTTTTGGCTCCTTTGTTGTCCCATATTGGTTGGGGACAACAATTGAGGCAAGGCTCTTACCTATATAAGGAGGTTGCTACCTCCTTGTTTAATGCACCAATACAAAGTTAAAGATTTGTATGACAAATTTGACTCTAGTTAAATTCCTCTTTTGAGAGAAAAATTACGTGATTGTAAGGATGTTTCACATAGTAGATTTTCTTCTTGTTGCCCATGGTTTTTTCTCCGGTTAGGGAGTTTTCATGTAAATTCTCTTGTGTTGTTATTATTTCCTTATTTTCTGATATTTTTGCCTATCAAATATCCTTGGGTGTAGGTTCGAGAGGTCTAAATTCCCAACAATTGGTATCAGAGCCAAGGTGTGTTTTTCTTGAAAATTCTAAGTATGCTCAGTGGTCGCAGTTTTGACTGATCTTCTACATCAAAAAAGATTTTTCTTGAGAAAGGTTCATTTGGTGCGGTGGAGTTTTGGCGTGGTAGTGTGGTAGTACATGTTTAGGAAAGTCTTGGCTAAGGAAAGACTTGGTGTTTAAGTGTGTCCGTTGTGACCCACCTCTCTTTCCTGGGAACTTTCCTGGTGTACTATTCATTCATACGATAAAATTCATCAAGGTAGAAGAGCACAAGAAAAATGTCAAGAAATAGGGCTTAGAATCCTCTTAGATTTGAGGTGGAGAAATTCGACGGGAGAATTAATTTTGGCTTGTGGCAAGTGCAAGTCAGGGATATTTTGATTCAGTCGAGGTTACACAAGGCATTGAAAGGCAGACAAATTCCTAATATCAGTACAAAAAAATCTAGTATGAGCGATGAAGATTGGGAGGATCTGGATTTGAGAGCAGCAAGTGGAATACGGTTGTGTTTAGCTAAGAATGTCCTTGCGAATGCGCATGGAATATCTACAGTAAAGGAGCTTTGGGAAAAGCTCGAGGAGTTATATCAAACAAAGGGCGTCTCAAATCGGGTGTACCTAAAGGAGCAGTTTCATTTGGATGAGGGAAGGTACTACAATTTCGTATCATTTAAATGTTCTCAATGGGATTGTCTCTGAACTGGAGGCAATTGGAGTTCGTATAGATGATGAGGATCCAGTTTTGAGACTCATCTGGTCTCTTCTACCTTCGTATGAACACATGAAACTGATTTTGATTCATAGGAAAGAGAAGATAGTTTTTCTGAAGTTACTAGAAAACTCTTTTTAGAAGAGAGAAGACTGAGTGGTGGAAGAAATGTTCCTCCTGAAAACTCAACTTTGGTGGTAGCTGGATAACAGAAAGAATCTATGAAGAAAAATGTAGTATGCTGGATGTGTGGACAATCTGGGCACGTAAAGAAAATTTGTCCGAGAGATGGAGCGAGTTCGACAAAAGGCTTTGGGTCAGTTAATAGAGAGACTGACAATGTCGCTAACATTGTCTTTATGGATGATGATCTTGCTCTCTAAAAAGGGGGGCATGTACATCCTCATAGCATGCCACTAATCCTAAAGTTGTCATAATAAAGGATGTTTACTATTAGCGAGTCCACAAGTTTGCACACGGGCATTGGTTTGGCATTAATGCAAGGTATGTGGTGAAATTTATGTCGATGGCTAATGAACTTCCAAGAAAGCCAAACATAGGAGTTGCATCATAATTTTTTCAGCAAGGTTATTTTTGACATGTGACGAAGTAAAAGGCTTAGAATTGGTTTATTCTGAGTGGGTATGCTTTTATAGTGGAGCATGATGCTATGAAGCATGATAATTCTCTACATTGAGAGTTATGTTATTTTCAGGAGATCTTCATTGAGTTGGAGTGTGGTTGTGGGATCAATCAAAGTCGTCAAGGTGGAGATTGTTGAGTTCTGGCTTCTTTATTGTCCCATATTGGTTGGGGACCATAATTGAGGCAAGGCTCTTGCCTATATAAGGAGTTTGCTACCTCCTTGTTTAATGCACCAATGCAAAGTCAAAGATTTGTATGACAAATTTGACTCTAGTTAAATTCCTCTTTTGAGGTGAGAGTTGGACAGTTTGTTGTAGGTATTTCTTTATGGGTGTGTTGGTGTATTGGGGGATCAGGTGAGAGGAAAATTGTGTGATTGTAAGGATTTTTCACATAGTAGATTTTCTTCTTGTTGCCCGTGGTTTTTTCTCCAGTTTGAGAGTTTCCACGTAAATTCTCATGTGTTGTTATTATTTCTTTATTTTCTGATATTTTTTTCTATCAAATATCCTTGGGTGTGGGCTTGAGAGGTCTAAATTCCCAACACAAGAGTAGAAAATACACAGCATTTGCCAACACCTAAACGATAGTAAGTCAACCTAAAAATTAATTAGAGGACAAAATTGACATAATAAGGTCGAGAAAAAGAACTATCCAAAGCGTAGTGGACTAGGGGATGTTTTAGAATGGAGACATTTTAACGTACGATTTATTTTGGAAAAAAGAGTGACTTGTTTTTAGGATATAGAGGAGGTGGCTTACTTGGAAAGATACGACAACTACTGGTTTTGAAGAAACCTTTTACTTTCAAAGGAGAGGCAGTACAAAGGTGGCTGGAGATGTCTTTTGCTTTTAAAAGGAGAATAACGTTATTCTCCACTCACGCACACTCTCTTCTAGATTTTTTTTGTAAGGATAAATTTTCTTTTGAATAATATTCATGTGTTCTTTCTTCTTAATGGCTTATAACTAATTTTTTTTGAATTCTAGTTAGAGGATTATATTGACACCTTGATTCTAAATAGATTATGAGATCGAATAGGTTTTTTTTTTAATTCAATCGTCCATGGGTATTTAATTATTTCCTTAATTCAGTGATTTTATGATGGTTTCAGGTTTTATTGAATAGATGCATATATTTAATAATCATGAAATAATCTACTGCTAATTAAAACGACGAATCCATAATTGTTTGTTAGTTTTAAATTAAAACTAAGCATTATTGGGCCAACCCGATCAACATAGTTTATTTCCTTGTTAAGAAGTTTAATCTATGTCATGGAATTAATTAATCTGATTGGAAAAAACCATCTGTTGAGTTTGTTTGTTAGAATTGGGTCTTTCTAAATCTTAAGGCTATCGAAATGCTAAATCCTATGAGCTACCCCTAGGGTTTTCTTTCGATTAGGGAGTAATTATTCGATTTGTTCGTGATTACCGTACAAGGTAAGGAAAGATTGATTATTATAGATATGTTCTTAATAACTAGAACTAATTCATTCATAAATGTATTGAATTACTTTTGCGTCTTAATAACTAGAACTAATTTATTCATGAATGTATTGAATTACTTTTGCGTCAATAATCAATTGCAAGAATCAAGGTAGAAATAAATTCCTTTCACTAGAAGTTTTTTTAATTGAATTTCAAATCAATCCATTTTTATATTTTTAATATAGCATTTCAACATAGTTTCCAACCCCTTTTCTTTTACTTATTTGTTTAAAAAAGACAAACTATCATTTCCTGAGGAGACGACCCTACTCCACTTTGCTATATTAATATTCTGAGTAGGTCAATTATTTTAGGCTGATTTGAATCTTACCAATTATGCAAAGGAACTTCCATAGTTATACGTGATTTCTAATGTTAACACTTTTTGATCAATCACCACAATTTTATAACCTAAGTTTGAATTCAAACAAATATTGTGGTACATGGCATTGTTACCCCACATGAATTAAGAAAGCAAGATCTCATTGTGACTCTTAGGCTCATGGAATATTTCACCGATAAGTCTCATAGGAGTTGCATCACAAGTTTCCATCCTATATATCATCGTAGGGGCTTATTATGCAAAGTATCATCCATAATTATACGTGAATTTCTAATGTTAATACTTCTTGATTAAGCACATCAAGTTCATAACCTAAGTTTGAATTCAAAAAAACACTATAGTTCGACGGCTTACTTCAATGGATGAATAACTGCAAACTACAAAGAAGAAGGACGAGGTTAGATGATATTCGACGCTATTCAACACAATATAAGGCCTGCGAAAATGAAAATTTCATATAATACACTTATTTAATAGTTTTGTGTTTATATCTTTTGCATGCAACGCCGTAATCCTAGTTTCAGCAAGATATAGGTGCTTTGACAATGAGATAGAAAACTAATGCATTTTGTTCTCTTCGTAAGCTTATTATTGTATTAATATTCTTAACATTTACATAAACAATAAAATACACGAAACTCAGCCTAAAAACCACACAAACTAATATATACATAAATAATAATATACACAACAATGTTGAGAAAGTATATATATTAAACTCAACCTAAAACCACCCAAACTAACATTTATGGACCTCTTAGGTAGGAAGGTTGAGAAAGCTTATACACAAAACACAAATCAAGAATTTTTGACGATATGAAAACTTGGAAATGAAGTTCAAAATTAACATTAAGCTCTTTTGATTGTCAACCTCAAGAATGAAGTCACTTCAAAGTTGAAACTCCTAAGACTGTTTTCATATTTTGCTTTTAGGTATTAAAATTCCATTAGACATGTAAACTTTATTTACACATTCATTTATACATCTTTTTTAATTAAGTATTAAAATTCCATTAGATATGTAAACTTTGCAAAAAGAACATTATGCCTTCCAACCTTCTTTGATTACACCTATGTTTAATTTGAAAAAACAACATTGCATACATGTTTAATTTGCAAAAAGAACTTCAACCTTCTAATACTAAATTCTAATAAGAAAGCTTTTTCTATTAACTTTGAATAACATTGAATATGATATAGAAAGTAATACTAAATTCGAATACTAACACTAAATTTAATTAAATAGAAACCTAAGCTCCCAATTACAATAATAAGCAACAATGTTAATGTGCTTTGGTAAATCTAATTACGAAACAAGTAACCTTGAAAGGTATTTCCTTCACTATCAAAATAGAACACTAAAAACCTAAGATATCTTTCACTAAACACTTTATAGGCTTTAAAAATTCAACACTAACTAACAACAAAAATTCTGTCTTTTCCCTTTCTTCTAATTTTTTTTAATCTCTGCAACAATTTGCGACGTGTTGAGAAAACTTTTTGAAATGTTAAACAATAGGCAACGATTTTTCAAAATCATTGCTAAAAGGTATATATTAGGAGATGAATTTATAAATTTGTTGCCAATGTTATAAATATTTTCATATTTTCCAATTTTGTTAACATTTTGCAATATATCATTTTTATAAAATAGTAAAGAATTTACACATAATAAATAGAGTTTTCTAATACCACATAAAATTGTCAAGTCATATATATTATAAAATTTTTAGATAACATTATACTTAAAGAAATTTACTTTTAGACTTACAATCATTATGAATAATATTAAATTCGATTTTTAAGAATATTATATTAATATTTGATATTGATTTCCATTATTTACTATAATGCAATTATTTTTATTAAATTTCAATAATTATTATATATGAAAATCATTTATAATGTTATATAAATGTATAGATAATAATTGTAACTAGTATAATGATTTATGACTTTATAGATAATATATAAATTTTCTCATCTCTTACTTTCGTAATATATTGGTCTATTTAATCATAATTATCTTTTTATATATAAAATTCGATACTATTATAATAAATTTATATATTATATATAATTTTGTCACCAAAGGTTTACTCGAATTGAACTGGGCCACCATTTGGCAACGGATTTATGATTTGTCTCCAATTGATGTATTTCTTCCGAATTAATCAGAAATGACATTGTTTAGTTTAACAAAAAAAATGATGTCATTTTCTACTAAGTTATTAACATGAAAATGAAGCTCTTTTCATTTTCGTGTTAGTCGAACCAATTTTCTCTTGGTTTACTGTCGAAGAAGCGTCACCTCCTGATTTGTTATAATCGTCTCCTGTTTTGTGATCGCCACTCTCTACGAAACATGATGTCTTGTGTTCGTATTGTTCTTCATTTACATTTTGAAGAACCGTCCATTTTGTGCTTTTTTTATGTTGTGGAGTTTATGTGGGTTTTATGTTCTGCTAATGGTATATAGATTTTTGTTTGTGTTTGCAAGATGGTGAAATGTGCTTTGTTTTAGATGTGTATGGGTTGAAATTTTTTTTCCACCTTGCATGCTGTTTGAGGAAACCTGCTAACTGTTTAATGAAAGGTCTATTAGAGAATCAAGGCTACTTCTGCTACTGTTTATGTACATATTTACCATATGGTTGCTTTTACACCAAATCTCTACCACTTATACATTATTAATGTATCCATCATAAGGACTTCATTCCAACTTTTAATGAGATTGTGATTAGACATAACAATTAAAAGAAAAATGATCAACACTAGAAATATTAGCAAGGTATCAAAACATATATAGGTAACAAACATATAAATTGGAACCATGATATTCAACTTAATTAGGAATGGTTAATTGCTTCATATGAAGAAAATTTGACTCACATTAAGTTTTCTTTGTTCTTACGTACATAGAAGCAATCATAATTGGGAGCTATAAGGGATGTTTATACATCCCCTAAACATAGTACATACACACTTAACATTCTCAACCTTATCATATTAGTAGTCTCTGTGAGATCCCACATCGGTTGGAGAGGAAAACGAAGTACGCCTTATAAGGGTATGGATACCTCTTCCCCTAAAGACGTGTTTTTCCTAAAGGTGGGAAGAGCAAAACTGTGAGAAATTTAGCCCTAGGAGCAACCTAAAGTAAACAATATCTGTGGGCGGGTGGTCTGGGCTATTACAAATGGTATTAGAGCTGGTACCCGACCCGTTGTGCCAAAGAGGACACTGGGCCCTAAGAGGGGGTGGATTGTGAGATTCCATATTTGTTGGAGAGGGGAACGAAATATGCCTTATAAGAGTATGGATACCTCTTCCCTAGAAACGCGTCTTCCCAAGTATATGAAGAGCCAAACTATGAGGGGCTTGGCCTTAGGGGCAACCCAAAGTGGACAATATCTGTAGGCGGGTGGTTTGGACTGTTACAAATGGTATCAGATTCGGTACCCGAACCGTTGTACCAGCAAAGCTGGGCCCTAAAGAGGGCTAGGCCCTAAGGGGGTGGAGAGTGTGAAATCCCACATCGGTTGGAGAGGAGAACGAAATACGTCTTATAACGGTATGGATACCTCTTCCTCTAAAGACGCGTTTTCCCAAGGGTGGGAAGAGCAAAACCGTGAGGAGTTTAGCCCTAGGAGCAACCTAAAGCGGACAATATCTGTGAGCGGGTGGTCTGGGTTGTTACAGTCTCGCTTGATAGATCACAATATTAACATTGCTAAAATGTTGGAACATTCAAATAAAAGGTCTGTTACAAATGGTATCAGAGCTGGTTCCCGACCCGATATGCCAGAGTAGGATGCTGGGCCCTAAGAAGGGATAGAGAGTGTGAGATCCCACATCGGTTGGAGAGGAGAACGAAGTATGCCTTATAAGGGTATGGATACCTCTCTCCCACTAGTTGCGTCTTCTCAAAGGTGAGAAAAGCAAAATCGTGAGGGGTTTAACCCCAGGGGCAACCTAAAGTGAACAATATTTGTAGGCAGGAGGTCTGGGCTGATACAGTCTCGCTTGATAGATCACAAAATTAACATTGGTAGAATGTTGGAACATTCAAATAAAAGGTCTTCTATTGACTTTTTCAAAACAAAATTGCGAACAGTAATTCATCTCGGAATGTTGACATGGTAACTAGTTTTCGATGGCGAAAATAGGTTCCACTAGGACAAATGTGGCAAAATTCTCCCTGGTGAAGAGCAAATCAATGAACATCTAATCTTCTCATTAAAGTCTAATCACCGCATGACTTCAATGGTAAATCTTCTTCTTGAAGGTTCTTAGTATCATCTGAATTACCTCTCTTCCTTAATTATTTGTATCTCATTTTCTATTAAGAGGCTATTATATGAACATCTGATTGTATATACCATATGTTGTAAGCTTCCTCCAATCTTAAAGACAACATAAATGGAATTGAAGGTAGTGGCGATGTCTCGATGGTCCATACAGAATTAGGAAAATTGGTTAATTTGGAACAGTGGTCGATTGTAAAATTATATGTTCATTGTGACGATGATGGATTTTATTAGTCAAGTATGCATGTGTTCAAATTTGGGTTCCTAATACAATTTGATTTAGCTTCGATTGTTTTATATTGTTTGCTCATTAGGTGAAATGCATAGTACGTATGGTTCATCTAATACTTTTATTCATACTGCATCTGAGAAATTGTTGACTTCATCTTTTGCAAATTTCGCTAAAGGAAAGAATTTATTGGAAGAGGGTCAGCATACCAAACCCTGAGGGAAGATCTTTAAATGTTTCTATTGATGGCTTGGAATGTGCAAGGAGCCTTCTTAGGAATCTAGACATTAGGAACCCCCTTTACCTTTTCTACCTAGTCTAATGTCACTTGGAATCCAAAAACAAATTATTTTTTTCCTTTTCAATGGAATATTAGGCATGAATCTTTATTTATTATTTTGTCTATAAGAATTGTTAAACTTCTAATTAACATCTTGTAGTACTTATATACTATATATTGTTATATTATATTACTTACCACATTTCAATATTTAAATGTATTATTATTTTATTTTCAATAATTATTAATGATTATGAATAAGCTTAAATTTATGATGTTTTGATCTTATTAAAATTAAAATTTTAGGTACTTTTATCTTTTTATGTCCAAAAAATATTTACTTTTCAAATTTTAAATCACCAACTATGCATATGTTTTTCAACAATATGTTTAAAAATTTGAAAACATTTTACAATTTTTAGATGCTCCATTCTATTTTCATGATTTTTTTTATGAATGGATCAATGTGTAGTATTATGTACAATAGGCATCATTAAATAACTACTTGTCTATAAATCCATATATTCAAACAAATTTATAGAGTTTCAATGCATTAGCTATTTAAACAAATTTATACAAAAAGCAAATGAAAAAATAAAAAAAATCATATAAATTTCAATTATAATTAACCTTAGGATTATTAAGCACACTTATCATTACAAAATTATCTTTTTACATTATTATTTTTACGATTACTATCACACACAAAAATTCATCAAAATTCTCCAAAGAAATACATAAGATATAAAATGTTTAATATTAACTTGTGGTAACGATTTTCCAATTCGTCGTCAAAAGTAATCCTTTTAGTGACGATTATGGTGTCGAGGAATTCACTGCAAAATAGCTTTATTTAGCAACAATTACGTAAAACGTCACAAAAACTTTGACATTCTACCACGAATCTAGAATTCGTCATAAGAAAAATGGGGCCAAAGCTCTGTTTTTTTGTAATTATATTTAGTGAAAAGGAATTGACAAGGGAAGAGTCTTGTTCCAGGAGATGAAGCAAAAAAAAACTTTTCAATGAAGACTCAA
This sequence comes from Erythroxylum acuminatum, assembly GCA_026284645.1. NCBI lineage: Eukaryota > Viridiplantae > Streptophyta > Magnoliopsida > Malpighiales > Erythroxylaceae > Erythroxylum > Erythroxylum acuminatum. The sequence goes on along the minus strand of JANKOD010028358.1, from coordinate 4,193 downwards.
AATATGACTTTTTAATTGCCACAGCCGATTGACACATGCCTTCTCAGTTTAGGATTAAGCTTACGGTCGCTAAATATTACTATGTAGTTGGTATATGTTATCCTATTCTTCAACATAATCCTCTTTTTTTTTTTTTTTTCTGAGGATTATAATTAAATAGTGTTTCCCAATACAAGTTCTAATAAGTAGTTAATTTCATTTCTCTGTAGTTGATCATTAATTATAATGTAATTTTTTTTCACTCTATGTACTTTATATATTAAAATTATTTTTAATTATTAATTATCAAGTTATATAAACTTTAAAATTAAAAATAAGTGATCTTTTGAGAAATTAAACAACTATTTTATAAGGTTATTTTGATGATAATTTTGTTAAAGCATTTAGTGGCTGTACTAAAAGAATGTTATAATTAATACACAATAATTAAATTTTTATAGGACATTATTAATTTACAGATAAAGGATAACATTAATTATGAATTGAAGGACTAATTTATTTTACTTTTATTTTCAGCTTTATTTTTTATTTATGATATTATATTTTAATTTTTCGAACAAAAATATAATTTTGTTAATATTAATGTAATTATACTTTTTTTTAAGAATATAAAAGAATATTATTCTTTGAAAGGAAAGCTTTGAAACAAATGTCACCTAGGACATAGATAACTATAAATTGCTATCTGAGACAAGTTTACGTCCATACATTATAGACAACTTGTAGTTTATTGCATGATCAGTTCTTGACTAGATATAGGATTTTCCAATTGGAAAGAATACTGGAGCTAAAACTGGAAAGAATACTGGAGCTAAAATTATGCTTGGATCTGAATAAGTAAACGCGTAATATGACCTTGTCATGCAGTGCTCTTACGAACTGTGCTTCATTTAGGCTGACGGTGGAAAATACACTTTGATTTTTTTTTCGTTTCATATATATGAGACAACGTAAGACAAGGCAATGTAGAACATGCATCTATCTTCTTCAACTCTGAATCTGGTTTTGTGAAAAACAAAGAAGAGATGACAATATTGATTTCAATTATCTAGTAGCTTCAATACAAGAAAACTTCGTCAATCGACATTTCTCCAGCTCATATTCCGAAATTATAAATGCTATGAGACAAGCCACCTAATGCAATGCATTTTGGGCTTAATTTTAGCTCGGGTTAACGTTTGACGATCATTCCAACGTTGAAGCGAACTTGTCTCGACCTACAATTAGTTGAGCTAAGTGTTTGTAAGCGAAGGTCATGATACAATAATGTGACAGCTGAAACGTTCAAACATCAATTCAACAAATAAAACCCGGCCCTCAAAAATTGAGTATTTTTTAACCAAATGTCTTCTTTTTCTTCGGAAGGAGACTGCACCAAAGTCACAGTCCCATAGTCAAACAGGAAACCGGCGGAACCCTTTTTCTTTATGTTAGCTTGTGGACACCATAGACTTAAATGCCGGACTCCTAAGGATGAGGGTTCTGGAGAAGCCAACTAAGCCGCCACACGTCCATACATCCAGGTCCGGAGTCCATGAGAACTTTATGCTGTGCGTGCAGCACATGGTTCACGGCATTTTAAATATAGTACAAAGATACAAACATAGAAAAATTAGTTAGCAAGAAAAAGTAACTAACCAACAATTTAAGAATTACTCTCATGCTGCATGTTTTCTGCTTCCAAATGACTACTGATCATCTAGCAAAGTTCTTTCAGTTTTTTTCTCGTCACTGCTTATTTCATTTCCGCCATCATGCATAATTTAATTAAAACTATGGCCATAAAAATTTGATTCATTTCTTTGCATCAAATCAACTACGTAAAACTTAAAGCCTCGAGAGGGCTTCCACCAATTTCTGAATTCTCTTCGAATACTGATTGTATGCTTCCTTGACCAGGAAACGGAACAGTATTTGCCATCATAGCCTACATAGTTTTACAATGAACATCAATGCTCAAATCCTTTACTTGTGTTGATATCATGATATCTCTCCAAGATGTCATTAAAATGTAAGTGTACGTTCTAAACACTTCCATGTTGTTTATGGTCCAATTACAACTTCCAATGGAAATATTTATGGGGCAACCTAATTTTAATCCATAGAACTATCATTGGTACTTGACTTATAATAAACTAATTAGGTGATTTCAGGGAATGTGTTGAAAGAATTGTAGTTGTAGGCCTAAACTCAGAAGTGTTTTTCTACACCTTGAGTAATAAGCCATGCTCAAAATGGCACATCTGTAAGAAGCTTGGTAGGACTATAGACAACGAACACTGATTGTGTTGGCTATTAATTTAGAATTTTGGCATGTCAGGGAAGAATTCACCCATAATTTATGTTTGACTTCCTATTGACAATATAAGTGGGCTTAAAAAAACCTTTAAAATAGAATTTTAAGTTACCAAAATGCTTAAATGTGTGGAAAAAGAAATAATTTGATTTAGGAAAAAGAGAAAATTCAAGTTGCAAAAGGAATTTGAGGTAAATAAAATGAATACAACATTTAAAGAAAGTTGGAAAAAAATAAGACAAAGTGTTTTTGGAATTGTTTGTTTCTATAGAGATTGTCTTATGATTAAATGTGTGTCCTCCTCCTTGTTGTCCAAGTTTTGGGGAATTTATAGTCCTCTTATATTTAAGCAGATGTTTATTATAACTATTTACTTCCTTACGTTCTAGCTAACTATTTGACACTATTTCTTGAATATCTATATTCTAGACTATTTATAAATGTCTTGTCATTTTAGACTTTAAATTGGCAATTTCTCTTTCTTTTTTAATGATTTCTCTGTCTTTTTAAAAAAGAAGCTTATTTTTATTTTCCGAACTTCTAGCCCACTTGGCTATATTCCTGTTAACTGTCTTCTACTATTTTCTTAACTTTCACATTTTGGACTTCCACAAATTCAACAAATTTCTCTTATAGTTCTATTCTTTTGTTATTTGTGAATTCTCTAGCTAAACATTTATTGGGCTTTTATTTCTAGGCTACTTTCACTTATCGGATGAATTACTTTTTGGTTCAAATTGGTTGAATTAGTTTTGGCTAGTAACAAGTGGCCCCAACATATGTTTGGTTATGTAAACCAAATATATGGTATAGAAATTCTCTTAGCCTTCTATGAACTGGCTTCAAAGTCAAATTCCAAATATTGTATAGTGGTTTTGCATATTTCAAGAACCAAAAAGAAGGCCAAGTGATGTCATCGTGAGGTTCTTTCCTAATCAGGGTTCAGATCATCTATTTCTGTTATTCTATTCCTATCATATTTCATGAGTATCTACCCATTTAATTTTTGTTGGTCCCATTTATTGTATAGATGGATATTTATAAAATAAGTAAGAACAAAGTAATAGGAACAGGTGATCTGTTCCCCTAATCATTAACAATGTTTAACATCGAAGACTAATTTTAACTAACGCTTTTATTTTTGTCCTTTTTAAATTTTAAAATATTACTTTATGTTCATCAATATTATCCGATATCTTTATTAAAAATAACATCATAAGTTTTTGTACTTATTTTTTAGCCATATAAGACTTTTGAACCCTTACTAATCTGTTACTGTAGTTTGAAAAATAATGGTCAAATGTGCATTCAAAGGCCCACCTTAACTAATTTAGAATGATTAAGGATTGTAATGAACTAGACAAACCCAAGTATTCGAGGCTCATTCGGGCTAATGGCACTCGAGCTTGAGCTTAAGCTTGAGCCTTATCAAGCTTTGCTAGGCTGAAGCTTGGTTCTATCTTAATTTTTTTATTTTAAAAAAAGTTAAATATGAAAACAACATTATTTTGCTTATAATTTTTAGGCTATTTAAATCCGAACAAGCCCTGTCTAAAAATATTTAAAAAAAAACTCAAATTCAAACTCAAGCCTAAAGCCTAAAGCCTAATCAAATCAAGCTAAACCTAATAACTTTGGACTATGTCGAGTTTAGGCTCACGTTCCACGGCTAAAAGCGAAGCATGTAGATGTCATATGGAGCTGATGAAACACGGGTGTTCGGAGGGAAATTCAATATGGTGGAAAAAAGGGTGAGTAGTGGACCAGAAAAAGTTCTCAAGAGAAAAATGGTCGTTAAAAGTGCATGGGAGGGAATTTTCTTGGCTCTGGCTATTCCATGCACTCCTCACTAATTCTTGCATTTCCATGTTGTTTAGATCATCGAATATAACCCCTT
>JANKOD010028162.1:0-16695 GCA_026284645.1 Erythroxylum acuminatum | reverse complement strand
ATGGTGAATCTTGAAATGATGACTCTGTAAATAATATAGAAAGAAAAAGGAAAAGGACCATGAAAGGACTTGAAAGAAACAGATGAAAAATATAAGAAGAGAAGCCTCGATTTTTCCCAGATCTCTGGCAGATTTGGCTACGCAGAGCATAAGCAGAGCGAAGAGCTTTTCAACATTGCCCAGATCACAGCAGAGAGAAGAGAGGAATGGTTTGACTTTTCGGATGTTATAAACGTAAACGTCGGAACTCACAGGCGTAAACGTAAGTGACGGAATTTTAGCTTTCCGAAAAAGCTAAAATTTGGGATTTTATGAAAAGCTCCAAAATTTAGCTTTTTAAAAAGCTGTATTTGAGCTTTTAAAAAAGCTATTTTTACCTCAAAAATGCTTTTAAAATTTATAACCAAACACCTATTTTTTCCTTAAAATAACTTTCGCTGTAGACAAAAGTACTTTTGGACCCTCCAAAAACTGAACCAAACAGGCACTTAGGTGTATGATATATGGACTTGGGGAGTTACACTTTATATTTATGGCAAGATATTTTCCTTTTTTTAAGAATTATTTACTATTTTGTTTGGTATATTTTGATTATAATTAATATGGAGAGTAGGAGATTTATATATGATATTAGGAGATTTATATATGATATAGTGGTGGTCATTTTCAAACTAGAAAGGGAAAAGAAACTAAATTAAGCTATAACCTCGCATTATGTAACTTTAAATGATGCTCAATCAAATATTCAAATGAGCATAACTCATTTTGTTTACACAATAAGGTCATAACCTTGTTTTTTACATGTTAAAACTAGAATATAACACGTTCATTCAATTCAAAAATTGACTATTGGTTACATAGCATATATTTGCATAAATGATTAATAAATACCTAAAGCAAATACAAAGATTCGTCTTATGTTTGTCATTTGAAATTATTCATGGAGAAAAATAACATGAACAAATGATATATTAAATGCATTATGACTTGGTGCATATTGTTATTAGAGACCTAAATTGATTTAAGGAGTGAAAATAGAAACCAAGTAAAAGAACATATAGAGAAAGGACAATTTACTCCAAATAAATAGTTTTCATAGTATAGTAGAGTTATTGGAGAAGCATGACTTATCATGCACTATACTAATACTATGACAAGTTATCTTGACAATTTTATGCAATTGTAGATATTGTCTTATTTTTGTTTCATCTAAGAAGAAAGTTTGACTGGTGGAGGGTTATGAAGAAGATAATTTAATAGATTTTACAATATAATTGTACTAAAGATTATTTATGAATCTCCGTTGTAAATAATTTCAGAGCCCCTTATGGCAATGCTTATTATTAACATGTCCACAAAGATCCAATTTTAGAAACTACTTCATTCTAATTGATTCATTCTAATATGAGCTGAGTTTTGTTGTAAATCCAAACAATTTATTTCAAGCTATTAGCAAATGGTGCACATAAATTATATTGAAAGGGCGTTGTAATTATAACATGATAAATTAGACTCTTATTATAAAAATAAACATATAATAGTTATATTAAATATTTATATTTGTATAAAATTTTCAAAAGTCTTAAATTCTTACTAAACTTTTTATAAAATCTTAAATCATCTTAATCAGAGTTCACAGATGAGAATGTTATATTCAATTTAAGAAGTGTTGTCTAAATTAAATATAAATTAACTAAAATTAATTTAATTATATATATAACTAATAATATTTTAGTTTAATCTAACAAATTAATCTATTTTGTTTGAAGGTGGACGTAAGACGGTTGAGGAGAGGGAGATAACTTATTATAGGTTATTTGATATATTTATCCTTACTTTTTAAATTATTATTTCCTACCACATCTCCTTCCATTTTAATTGTTTAGTCTTTACATTAAAATTCCTAAATTATCTTTTGATTTATAAAATCAATTACATTATTCTTTATTATATTTTTATCAACAGTCTGTCATGATGCAGTTCTAATGTAAAATCTATGTATGAAGCCTTTATTGCATTTAAGATAGTTTTATACACTGCTCACTTTCTCTTTCAAATCATTTAAGGTAAAACTTCCTCTCTAACTTTGTTATATATTTCAAGTTTTGTTTAAACCATTAAACAAGTTAAGTCAAACTATATTTTTTTCTACTTTCATTCATCTTGTCAAAAGAATATTTGTCATTTGAAAAACTGTATCCAAAATTGAATTTGGCTACATCCTAGTTAATAATTAGTAAAGCTTAAAGTTGAGCTCAACCTAACTCTTTAGTGCATATGAACTTGTGCATGCACTTGGATATATCCTAACTTTATAATTTAATCATAATTATGTGCACACAACTTATGCTTCACATACTTAATCTTATAAACCTGCAATGGCTACAATAGAAAGTGCACGTACAAACTTAATTGACCTCAATAACAATAAAAAGCTTGTAGAAGTAAACTTGAGAGGGAATGAGCTTTCATATATTCATACTATTGAAATATTATATACTGATTATTACAAGTCAAAAAAAAATTAATAGCTCCCCAAAATTATGTACTCTAATTTTCTTTCTTTAAGTTATTTTTATTATTTAAATATAATACCTTATGTATAAATAAGAGGTCATCCTTAAACAATAAACATAAATAAATAATACAAATTCTCTCTTCTTATTATTGTAATTTGGTATTAGATCCTCATTACTACTATTGAAGTTTTTGTTCATTGTTATTAACCACCATCTGCCACCATCTAAGGCTTTTTTTGTAGGCTTTTATAGAGAGATCGACCTATATGGACATCTAGACGTTTCAAACTAAATGATAGAGTTTCTAGGATTTTATCCAAATTAAACAGATACCTAGAAGGGTATTCAAGTATCTAAAACTAAATGAAAAAGTTTTAAAATGGTTCGTATTTTTTTCTAAGTTAAGAGAGACCAAGAGAGGTATCTAAGCATTTAAAATTAAATTGGAAAGTCCTGTACTAGTTTTTAGGGTTTGTGCAAAATAAAGAGGGGCCTAGGAGGTCTCCAGTCCAGACATTTAAAACTATATAGAGAAGTTTTAAAGTGGATTTAGGTTTTTTACTCAAAGTTTACATAGATGGAAATGGGGTAGAATATGTCAATTTCATACAAATTATTTTGAATTTTTACTACGAGTACAAACAATTGGAAGATGTCACTTTTTCAAAATTATCCATTTGTTGACAAGTTAAGGAACTTCCATCATTAATGCTAGAATTTATGTTATTAGTTTAAACAAATTAATCAAAAAAAAATTAGTATAATGATTATGTATTTATAAAATCTTACATTTTTGCATTTGTCGTTGATTACATCAAAACTTTTTGGATTAGATTCTTTATAAGAGGTCTTTGGCCTTTTAGAACTGCTCAAGTTCTTCTGGCCTTTCATCTAGTAAAATTCATAATTTTTCCATTTCTTTTGGAAACTAAAATATACATTCTAAAAGAATAAGGCTTAGCCTTACAAAAGAATTACAAGGAGGTCAGAAGTTACAACACATGCTATGAGTATGGAAACACAATTGGGACTAGGAGATACAACTTAATATTTATGATCTAAGTCTTAATCTAAAGTTATGCAAAATCCCCATCTTTGGGCTACTACACCATCTAGCTTTTCATTTTTAAAACAATTTATATACTCCTTTATCTTGAACAATGCATTTTGTTGGAATTGAGTGATGTTCATCAGTTCCTTCCTGAACTTTCTTTAATTCCTCTCTCACCATGCTTCATAGATCCTTGCACTGAAAGCCAACCTTATTAACTGATAGGTGCTTCTTGATAGCTTGATCTTAGCTAGCTGGTTCACCAAATATGGCATTCAAAAATTGTATACAACTCTTAATTTTAAAAAATTAATCTGAATAATTCTTGTATAAATAACAATACTAATTATTTATACCATTTGAAATAATTAAAGATAAAGAATGATAGTTAGGATTCTTAAAATTTAAAAGAATTTTGAAAAAGAATTTTATAATTGAAAATTAGAATATTATACTTTTTAATTGAGTTTAAAATAAAGGATAAGGATGTAAACTGATTATGTTGATAATAAGTTGTGACATTATTTAATTTGTCAATTCAATCAATTTTCATATAAGCTTCATGTTTGTAAATTGATCTTCAAACTAGACTATGACAAATGAACACAAACCCCCATGAATATTAAAAGTTAAATAAGACCATAAAATTGAATTTATAGTGGATCTTTTCAAAATATTTCATCCCCTCACATGAAAAGGGTCATCTTCATTTAGTGTAGAGAATATTCCTTTGTACTTTTTACTTGTAGGCTTGTTTAGGCCATTGTTTATCAGTTTTCAACCTATCTAAATTTTTTCTTTTTTTAATTTTTAGTAAAAAACTTTAACTTTTACCTCTACCATCTTTTAGTAGTTTTTAACCTAATAATATCTCCATCTCTTTACTTTTTTTATATGAAACTTCTATTTACAAGCTTTGATTTTACCAATTTATAGCCTATCAGATTTTGTTCATACTCTTATTTTTAACTATGTGATAGCTTATAAGCTTTTAAACCTAGCGAGTTATGCTCTAACTTTTTTATCACTTGCTTGATTTGAATATGAAAGGCTTTCATTAATATCATCAATGTATTTTTTAAGTTAACTAAATTGACTTTCGCACACCATTATTTTCTTAATATTATAATCAAAAGATATTGTAACGCCCCAACATATACCCTATAAGTATTATAGCATGTCTAGGGTGTATTAAGAAGTGAACATAATGAATTATGTGCATCCAAGTATAGTAAGAAACATATTGGTACTTAATGTAAAAGATACAGGTAAATGGGTAATTTGTTCGTTTCGACATGGACATGCATACTTAGACCTGAAATATGTATCGGAATGTTTGATATGTTTTCTAGGATTTATGAGCATGATGTGAGGGCGAATTGATAAAAGAAGTATTCCATAAGCAAATGAGATGTAGTCGATTAAATTGGATGTGTTTTTTTTTTTTTGCGTTGTTCTTGTACGATAAGATCAAAGTTAGTTGATTTAAGATGTGCACCACGCTGGATGGATAGATTCCACTGAACAGACTTCTGTAATTTGGCCATATCTTGGACTTTAGACCTCCAAATTGGATAATATCAATTGGAGATTAAACTACAAACATAGGTATAAAACTTTAATGAAGGAATCAAAATTTGATTCTGCCTCTAAAATTTTTGAATTCTGGCCTGAAGTTGAGTTTTGACTTTTGTCCTTATTTTCGAACAACCTGTTGTGTTTTAGATATAACTCCCGAAATAATTAACCAAATTGCATGAAATTTATGCCATTAGAAAATTAATACACAGGGGAATGAAACTAATTGATAAGATTATAGGCCAATGTGGGAATTAAAGTAAGAAGAAGGACTAATATGCAAATTTTCTAAGTTAACACATGGACCAATTTGATTAAGGTATATGTGACCAATAATAATAAAACATGTATGGCCAACAGGAATTAACCATGTGTGTGAGTCTTGAAAGAGCACAAATGGGCACATAGAGAGGGGGGATGGATGACACTTTGAGAGTTTTAACTTCAGATTTTTCTCCTCTCCATTTCTCCTACTTCATCCCATCACTTTTTGATGCAAGAAATCAGGCTAATCTTAGGTGGAAATCAAGGTAAAAGTTAGGGATTTTCTCTTCACCTTTACCTTTTCTTGCTTTGCTTATGAAGAACTGAAATTATGAGGTTGGAAGTGGGATTGTGATATGTATTTGTAATGTTTCTAGTTGTTGAGTCAAGCAAAGTCAAAGAGGAAGGGAAGGAAAGGCATTAGAAGAACTACTTTGCCAATTTTAGGATTTGGTACTACACTTAGTTTAATCCCTCTTATTGTGTATGTTTGAAAGGATATAAAGATTCATTTGGATATGTAATGGTTGTTGGGATGATGCTTTGGTGTTACCTTTCATAGAATTGGTTGGATATGACAAGAGAGTATCGTGTAGTAGAATTCTGTCTAGGGTGTTAAACCAATCACATTGTTTGGGTCAAAACTCATCCTACGGACCTCTAAATTAGGTGATTTTAGTTGCATATGAAAAACAAGACATAGAAATAGAAATATATAGAAGATATTCTAGCTTTATGACATTGAAAATTGAGATCAAAACTGGTGACCTAATGTTGATCCTATTTTGGAGAAGCTTGGGATGTTTGGTCTATATCTCATGATTTAGAAGTTAAAATGGCTTGATTTTTGGTGATTTGGAAACTAAATACATCCATAAATGTATACAAGACCTCAACACCTAATTCGAGCGTTTTTTATATGAAAATTTTAGAACAAGTGGAGTTATGAAATCTGGATAGGGGATATGATAGGAAGGAAATTACATTATTTTAAATTTGTTTTCAATTCTGATTTTTTTCAAATCATATTTGAACCTTTTTGAATGTGTATAAAACTTTTCAAACACCTAAAAATAAATGAAATAGGACTTACCTTATGTGAATTGGGTGATTGAACATTGGAATTTAAGATTGAGCATAATGCATACAAAAGAAAATTTACATGTACATAAATGAGTTGTAGGCATATTTATCATTCATACGTGTATGATACGATTATAAATGTGTGATTTGATACCCTTCTAATGGTCGTTAGTCAGACTTACATGTATGAATGCAAATACAAATTTTATGACTTAAAATGAGTATCATATGATTTGTCCATATATGAATTATGAAATTGGCAAATGGATAAAGAAAATATTATAGTGCTTACATTATTGTCTTAGTGGTGGGTAGATAGGAATGCCTATAGTAGATTGCAGTTGCTACAGTTTCACACCAATGGTGTCTTCATTTCGGGACTATAGTGTCTCTATAGTTCGATGCCTTCGGGTATCCACAATTTTGATATCTTTGAATATGCACAGCTCTTGTTATTCATACCCATGGGAGTGTGCAGGCCTAATGGTTATAAATAAGAAATACAACGTGAAAACATAAATAATTGGTATTGATGAGCATTTGCATTTGTATCAATGAGCGTCAAATATCAATGTTTGGTTTATGAATGTGAATTTATGGTATATGAGTTGTGATATTTCTGAATGTGTGTGCTGGGTGGATGATTGTTGTGAGTAGTCATCCAAACTAAATGTTCCCCCACTGAGCTTTCAAGCTCAGCATGGGTGTTAATTCGTGTAGGTTCAAGTCATAGGAGTAAGGTACAGGGAACATCTGCAGGGGCTAAGGCCAATAGCTAGGAGTAAAAAGGACATTTGGAATGTGTTTTGGTAAGATGATTGTATGTGTAAAAGAGTAAAGGAAATTATATGTTTTCTTTTTAGACTATCATGTAAATATAAAGATGTAATACTACTTTTAAATGATAATGTTAAGTGATGTGAAACTTTGTAATGTTTATATGTATATCATTGAATAGAAATGTATTCCATGAATGTATATAAAAATTGGTTTCCATATATGTTGGTGGTTGTAGATTCCGTATAGGGGGTATTACAAATATACTAAGGAATATTAGGTCAATTGACAATTCATGAGATATTTCTAATTTTGTATCATTTGCAAGTATATGTATGTAATTTAACATTAGGTCGTATGAACATCGAATTGTAAGGATATATAAATTAACATGTAGAAAACATTAAGACTAGTTAAGTAAATATTCAGGCATTCATCATTTATAACATTCAACTTAGCATCTAAATAAATAAAGTCTTTGATTTAAAAAATCATTTAAAATTTAATACAAGTCAAAATTTAGTGATTGTTTAAGTGCGGGGATGATCCATATTAATAAAAACTCGTGTTATAGACCTAGTAATGATAAATACAAAGAAAATAAGAAAATGAAGCATATTTACCTAAACTTAGGCTCCTCCATTGGTTGCTGTAACTCCATCCATTCAAGTTGAATGTTTTGGTAAGAGACTATTATTGAAACTATGGTCTTCTTTTTCCAACTTAAGCTACCCATGTTCTAGAAAGCATATGACTTTATCCTAAAAGGTTATATATGTTCCAGCTGAATGGCCTACAACCTCATCACAATATTCACAAGTCAGCTCTGTTTTATGCTAGTAAGGATATGGAATCTCGAACTGTTTATTAGGTATTGATGGAATAAGAGGGAGGGGGTTAGACTATATATAAATACTTGGGTAATGTTTTTATTTACATATGGTTTGACATAATTTTTTTCTATTTTATAAACAACTTTTAGATTTATGCTAGAGCCATTCCCTTTGGTGGAAAAGGCTCCCTTTTGTTCCTCTAACCTCCTTGGTTTTCTAGTCCTTGCTATTGGTATTATTGACCCTATTGGCTTTGTTTCCTCGAAATTTGATTCATAAGTGGAGCTTAGCTAAGTTGAGGCTAAAGAAATGGCTATTACGGTATAAAAGGTAGCCTAAATGGTAGATGACTTAATTGATTGTGGTAACCCTAAACAAACGCCACTTGTGAAGTATACAAAACTAACAATTGAGACACTTAAGGATAATTGTATATGAATTAGGGATGTGGAAGGTTGATTGAGGTTCTCTCATCTTTATGATTCTTTCTCTAATTATTGGATTTTTTAAGATGGTGTGAAGCAGACATTACTTCAACCTAATTTGATTACTCTTTCTTTTTTACTTCTAGAAAGGAGTTTTGGTGGTTTCTTATAAAATAATGTCTATTTTCCTTTTTTTTCATCACATTGTTCAAGATTTTATATTATTTGACTAACTTACTAAAGGGGCAATTTGAAAATTTACATAACTTGTTATAGTGTAGCTTTTGTAATATCATTAAAGATAGGTATATAGTTTATTTTTTCTAATAAAAGTGGTTGGGTTTTGGATGCCTTTAAATGCCACCTTTTTATGCACTCCTTTAAGCTTTTACTAGGCTTCTTATGCATTCGCTAAAGTTCCTCATGAGTTACCAAAGTGTCTTGGTTAAACTTGTACTATGTTAAGAATAAATTAACTAGTTCCCTTCAATGTCACATAAATGATTGATTCAAAATTTGAAACCTTCTCAACAATGGTCTAATAATACTTTTTAGGGAACAATAAACCAATAATTCTTCATTGTCAATATGGGCAACCAACTTATTATAAAACATTCATATATTTGTCCTTGGATATAAATTTCCATTGTACTTCTCAAATTCCTACATTTTGAACTTGTGAGACAATTGAATATTCAACATTAAGCAAAACTCCATAACTAGCCAAACATTAGCAAATCTAGCTCTTTTAATCATATACATCTTCTTTTTATGTATATTTTTTCAGGCTAGTCAACTTGTCTTTTATGACTCCCTAATAGGCTTTCTTTATGACTAAGTGTTATAGAAAGAATGTTTAAACACTAATGTTAGCTTTATAGTCAATATATATTGGTGTTAAGGGAATTGGTATTAAATGGATCATTTTTTATGCACCCATTTCTAGCATATGATATATGAAAATTGATGGCATTGAGTATATAGAAATAAATGGATTAAAGTAGGCTTAAATAAAAGGGAACTGTTAGGAAAATGATTAGAAAAAAGTGATAGGTAGATGCAAAATGAATTGATAAGTTGGTAAACCATCAGAATTAAGATGCCAGTGAAGGAGGTGTCGAGAGCCTTACATATAGACAAAATGAAGGAGGAGGTGCACCAAAGAGAACTTATGATCCGAGCCTATTAGTTTGAGTCTCCCTCTCAGTAAGAGTTTTTCTTTTACTTAATATTTATAGCCTCAACTCCTCTATAATATGGTCTAGTTTTTCACTTAACTTTTCCGCCTTTCATTAGTCTAATCTTAGACCATGTGAGATAAGAATTTCACTTGTAAACATTTTTTACCCTTTCTTCCTGGAGCTATGATTGGCAAAATCAATCCCTTCGCAAGAAAAAAAGAAAGATATTTATAAGTACACAACTATACCAAATAAAATGAATTTTAAAGTTAAGAACATAAATTTCAAAGATACATAACAAAAATTTCCGAGTTCATATCCATCATTATATAAAATTGATTTCTTCATTGTAGTAAAAAAAAAAGAGATGACCAAATTATGGTGTAGCTAATTTCTTCTTTTTTCTCCTAACTTCATTTATGCTTTTAGAGGCTACAACTCCTCTTTAATTTTATATGATGACATATTTATGATGTTTGTAACCAAAACTCAAAAAGAAGTTAGCTTATCCATATATGTAGGATGAAAGTGTGATCTCTCAAACATATGTTTTTTTTAAACACTAATAACTGAGAATATTAAAAATAGAAGAATAAAATGAAAATGATTTTTTAAAATAAGAATAATACAAATCTAATAAAATTGTGTGATTTCAAAGAAATAGCCAAAAGAAAATCCTCCAAACTTATAGAAGTTATGCATGATGACAAAAGTGAAGCAATGTAAGGATTAAGAAAGACAAGTTGACTTGCTTTAATATGCATTAAGGTTTGACAACTCCTAAAGATTGGCATTACTCGTAAATTCTAAGTTGATTAGTGCACTTAGTTTCAAAAGTAATGTTCTATCATTAGAGATCAATTGAACCTTAAAAAAAAGGATGAGTCTCAAATGACTAATAAGAACTAAATTATTCTTTTTATCTTCTCATGGTTTCAATCCTAAAAGGGAGGAAGGAATAAATGCTGAATGACAAATTTAATTTATTGGGCATCATTTTAGCCTCAATGTTATGGGGGTATCCAAAGGAAGGTTTTAGCAAAAATAGGGAAACAAAATTGAACAAAAATATACATATAATTATATACTTATGCATCCTAAAGGAAATCAAATAACTTTCTTAAAATTTTATCTTTATATATATATACATTTATATATAATAAACACTACCTTAGAAACTTTATATGACAAAAGGAGAAATATAAAAAATAAAAAGTCATAAGTCATAAGTCGCTACAAATATGTACATGAACTCATGTTATTATAGATCTCACACCCTGTATATTGTGGAAATAAACATTTAATTAAAAAGAACAACTCCTTAAAATAAAATAAAAAATCTAAAACCTAAAATTTGTGAAATCTTCTAGTCCCCATTAGAGCTAGCATAATTGTCACCGAGGTTTTTGACAAAGCATTGAACAAAGATGGGGTTGGAATTACATGTATATTAATAAGTCATAACTTTATCTTCTTAAGGAAAGATAAAGAAAAACTAAAAGAAAGAAACTAAAAATGTCTTAACTAAAAATGAGTTCGGGATTGAATTGTAAAACTGGAAAAGTATAAGGTACCCTAGTTAAATGACCCGAGCTTATGTGGTTATTGTCTTGATTAATCTGTTTTCCTAACTCATAATGCGACTATCCTATTAAATCTAAAAAGCTTGTTCTAGGTTGTTTAATGTCTAGGTTTAGTTAAAGAGCTTGTTTCAACTAAACATAACCTAGGAGAAAATCGGAGTTAATAGAGCTTGTTATTAACCTACAATTAATAGTTGCTAGAAGAGGTATGAAAATAACAAGACATTAAAGTATGCTTATTCATGTGTAGGCCGAGATTGAATCAAGAATCGGATTTTGAAATCCATTCATCAATTTTATCAGTTTTGAATTCTTGCTTTATTTTGTTTTTGATAGTTTAGTTTCGCTTTATTTTCTGTACCAATCCCCCTATCCTAAACACTAATTATTTTTATTAGAAAAGCTTTACACTCACTCTCTGTGGAGTGACCTAGACTTATCATTAGTTATAGTTTTAAGTTTAGTTATTTTGTATAGTGTTACAATGCGCTACCAATTTTGACGTCATTACTGGGGAATGTGGTGCTTTAATTTTTGATCTTAATTTTAATTGGTGTTTTGTAGATATTTGTTTTTAATTACTTTTTACATTTATTTCTTGAACTTTTCACGTTTGTTTGCTTTTGTGTATGAAAAGGATACAGTGAAGGGTGTATGCCACTGTTGGATATAATAAATTCTATTAGTGAAAAATTTCCCTATAACCCATATTCCCAACCTTATAACTAAGCTTGGAGAGATCATGCGAATTTTAATTATGGAGGGGACAATTAGAAAAACTACTTCTTTAATGGGCTGAAGGATGTACATCAATTCCTAAATAGAAAAAAACCTCTTATTCCAACTCAGTTACATCTCTAGAAGACTTAGTTATGTCTCTTGCTACTAATACTATGCAATTTCAACAGGACGTGATACAATTTCAGCTAGATACAACATCTAGAATCTAGAACTTGGTAAGCCAGATGGGTCAACTAACGTTAGTTATCAACTGCCTAGAATCTTAAAGCAGAGAGACGCAACCATCTCAACATGAGGTTAATCCAAGGAATGTTAACGCAAAAACCTTACAGAGTGGAATGAAGCTTAAGAATATTGAGAGGAATACTCAAGGGATTGCTTGTGAAGAAGAAGGTGAGTACTGAGTCCCTAATTGTTATTGAGACTAACCCTTCACTCTTACTTAGAAGGTTAGAGAAATTGATCAAGGAAGAAAAAGGTGAAGAGATATTCCAAGAGTGCAGGGACTCAGTAGAGATTAAGAGTATGAAGATAGGGAAGACACTGAATATGAGTGGTCATCAACTTAGGCCCTATGCTAAAGAACCTTAAGTGGAGAAAGCGCAAGTTTTGAAACCCAAAGATCATAACTTTATCAAGTGATGAGGAAAACAAGGAGTCGAGCCAATGATAACAAACAAAGGTGCTTCTTAGGAGGAAACCCAAGGGGAGTTATCTTTTTCTTTACATTTTCGCATTTGTTAGGATATGCATATGTGTTTTTAAGTTGCTTGTTTTTTAACATATTTTTAAGTTTTCAAACAAAAAGAGAGAGAATCAATACAAACAAACAAACAATTTTTCTTTTTCTATTGCTTCTAAGACTATGTAGTCATGATTAAAGAGTGAATTGAATAGAAAAAATTCATAGTAACTTGAGCATGTACTTTTACTCTTGTGATTAGTGAATATACATTATCTTTAGAAGAGTAGTAACTAGTGGTAGACACAAGCTAGTAAGATTTTAAGCCTTTATAGACTGACACATCCATATCAGTCTCATTGTCTTTTATTTATGTGTGACCTTTATGACATGTATATCCTAACTTTGCTTTGATCGTGAATTAACAACAAGCTCTATTAATCCCGACTTTTCCTTAGGTCATAGTTAATTAAGAAGAGCTCGTTAATTAAACCTAACTATTGGATAACTTAGAATAAGCTCTCTAAGTTTAATTAGACAACCGCCTTACGAGTGAGAAAAATAAACCAATCTAAGCAATAATCATATAAGCTTTGATTATTTAATCTTGGTTACATTATCCCTAATGACATAATACCATTAGTTGCCACAAAAAAATTCAAACACCACTATTATGTATCATATTCAAAGTTCTAGCAATGGTTCTTATGAAAAACAATCCAATAAAGCATCAAAATCGTTCTTACACAATACCCGATCAATAAACACAAGATAATGTAAACAATCTGAAAATAGGGAAAGAAAACGATACACAATGATGATATGCATAAATGTGCTCCTCGACGTCGACTTCACCTCCGAACAGGCATTGGTAAGGTTAGCCCTCCATCTTCTCCATCAATCTCCAAGAAAGACCCATGAATAGCCTCTGAGATGTAAAAAATCAAAGAGAGAACGAAGAAAATCGCATATGTTTTTCTGGAATGTGTCCGCCGTCACAACTTAATGCTTTTATAATTAAAAAATTAGGTTAAAAATGGGATAGGTGGAAAGTCATGGGCATGACTTGGTGTGTCACGTCTATGACAAATTTGTTATGATCGTGAGACATATCTTATGGCCATGATTTTTGTCATTTTTCATTTTTTTGACATTTTCTTGTTTCATCTTCATTCTAATCCTTCTCCTTCAAGCACCATGAAGACAATAGAGTATGAATCTGAAGAAAGATGGCTCAATGAGTATGCTTTTGGCTCACTTTAGCTATTATACTTCCAAATTATGCCTAAAATCAAATATGAACTAAAGTGAGTATCATAAGCATTTTCATATCATTAATCATTAACTATTATGGAATAAATGTATAATCAATTAAACACATATCAATTTCCCCCGCACTTAGCTTTTAACTGTCCTTGGGCAAAATATCAAAATCAAAGTGACATACTAAAAAACATTTACTCATTTCCCACATTTCCTAAGAATATATAATCATAAGTAAAGAGAAAAACTTTCAAAACCATAATAAGATCTCAACATTCTACGCTCCTACTCGTGATCAATTAACATTCATCACTCTTAGAAATTGAACAATCTAGAGGTATACTTGGACAAAATGTGTTTAAATAAGATAGATCCATAGGTATGCTTAAACACCATTCATGATCATAATATTCCACTACTTTGCGTATCTTTCATTTCTCCAACACTAAAAGTCACATGCATAATTATGAATCGAAGGACTTTTCTAAGGTTGTAATGCATGTAAACGTAAGGTGAGATGTATTTGGATAATGTAGCGTAAAATTCATCAAGATAATGAACCAAAAGTAACACTCAATGAAACATCAAGTGCACAGGCTAACATTCATTCAAAACTAGGTACCATCAGCTATGATGAATGCAACAATTATATTTCACAACTTAACTTCATGCTTTCAAACCATAAACCACATAAAGCATAACCAATTAGAAGGAATCACTTGTAAAAATCATTGATGACAATACATTGAAACTATAAGCAGTGATCCTTCCTAAACAAGAGCTCATCACCCATTCAATACAACTTTAAGAGGAGAAAAAAAATGAAAAACTTTTCAAAACAAATGTATTTCATCCTTGATACTTTTATTCAAACATTTTTCTTTCTTTTCCTTTTTTCTCTTTTTCTTTTTCCCTTTCTCTTCCTTTTTTTATAAAAGTTGAAAGAAGCTACATTGACATGGGAATTTCATTAATAAAATGTAAAGTGGCATCCAAACAATAATAACCATCCCATAAATATGCATACTCCCCACACTTATCTTTTTGTACATCCATAATTATCAACAATTAACAAATGCTCGACTAGCTTTAAGACTTGAGTAGGACATTTGGTTCAGTTTAAAACGTGTAATTTGGTTAGTACAAAAAGAAAGGCTAATAAAGCTTAAAGGGCTTAACAAAGGAAAATTCATATCAATAGGTAGGCTATTTGGCTAATATAGATTGTAAAAACAAAGAATGCCTAATCATTTTCATGGTCATGCATATGATTAAAATGTCATCTCAAATAGAAATTCAAGGCAAAGTCAAGATGTAGATGTCATGAAGGTCATATATAAACAAAAAGACAACGAGACTGATATGAATATGTCAATCTAATAAGGCTCAAAATCTCAATGGCTTTTGTCTACCACTAGTCACTATTCTTCTAAAGATAATGCACATTGACCAATCATAAGAGCAAAATTATATGTTAAAGTTGCCATAAAATTTTCTATTCAATTCATACTCTAATTATGACTATATAGCCTTAAAGGCAATAGAAAAAGAGAAAATGTTTGTTTATTCATTCGATTTTGAAAACACCTAAGAAGTCATATAAGCAAAAATTAAGCTAAAAAACATGGACAAAAACTAAGATCCCCACCCCCGCACTTAAAACTTACATTGTCCTAATGTAACATCAAATGCAAGAAATGGAGCATTTAACAAAAACAGTAAATGAGAAAATATAAATAAACATAAATCAACTTCACTTGGGTTGCCTCCCAAGCAGTGCCTTTGCTTATCATCGTTGGCTCGACTCCATGTTGCTCAATCTTCATAAGTATGATTTACTAGCCCTATCACTTCCACATCCTCCACTTGGAATCCTTCATAGAAGGGTTTTAGTCGATGATCATTGATCTTGAATTTCTTGTTCGTCTGTAAGCTTTCAATTTCAACTGCATCATACAAAAATACATTAGTAACAACAAAACGTCAAATCCAATGGGAACATAACTTACCTGGGAAAAGATTAAGTCATGAATAGTAGAGAAGAACTTTTTGTCTGATAACAAAATTCTTCCTAAAAATCATCTTATCGTGAAATTGTTTCGTCTTTTCCTTGTAAATTTTTGCATTCTCGTAAGAGTCAAGCCTAAGCTCTTCTAATTCTTGCAATTGCAACTTTCTATGTTTACCCGCCGCATCCATCTTCATATTGCATTGCTTAATTGCCCAAAAAGTATTGTGCTTAATCTCCACTGGAAGATGACACGACTTTTTATAAATCAGCCGGTATGGAGACATGCCAATCGGTGTCTTATATGCGGTCCTATATGTCCAAAGAGCATCATCAATTCATTGATTCCAGTCTTTATGATTTAAACTCACCATCTTCTTAATAATTGACTTGATTTTACTATTGGACACTTTTGCTTGCCCATTTGTCTATAGATGGTAGGTCGTAGACACTTTGTGTTGGAACCCATTACCGGATATCCAACCTCTTATGAAAAACCAAACTAAATCAGAGCATTTCCACTCTTGCTCTGGCACCATAATTGTTGGATCCCGAATCCGGAACCCAACTGCTTAATCTGAAACCCTCATACTTATATATGATTATAAAGTCAATTAAAGTCCTCAGACTAAATCTTGCAAGATTCATCTTAATATAATTTACTTAGGGCCCAAAATAGAATCCAATTCCTAATCGGGGCTTCCTAG
>JANKOD010028146.1:0-16707 GCA_026284645.1 Erythroxylum acuminatum | reverse complement strand
TAAACCCTACAAGGTAAAATGACTAAGTTTCATGTTACATGATCCGGAGTTGGGCTCCGGTAACGGGGTCCAACAATATGGAAGGTCCAGTGCGACCCAACTTGATCGGTTTCCGTACCCCTGGCCACCGCTGAAGAAATGAGATGACCCAGTCGCTCCATGCAGAGCACAAAAAGATAAGGCGAGAGTGGGTCGCCTTGCCGGATACCACGCACAAGCCGGAAGGGTTCAAAAGCTGCGCCTTGCCAGACAACTTGCAGAGAAGTAATCGTAACACACTGCATAATCATCCAAATTAAATTCTCCGGAAGGCCAATATCCTCCAACGTCTCCTGAATAAACTGCTAGCGGAGACGATCATACACTTTTTGGAGATCCAGTTTGATGGTCAGGTATCCGGTTTTACCGGTCTTCTTCCTCATAGAGTGGATCACTTCCTGGGCGATAATAATATTATCCGTGATATGCTTGCCTGGGATAAAGCTACACTAGGTCGCTATAGCCAGGTAGTCCATGTGGGCTTTCAGCCTGTGCACCAGCACTTTTGAAACAATCTTATACAACACATTGCACAGGCTAATCGGCCGAAATTGAGAGGCCTACGTCGAGGAAGCGGTCTTCGAGAAAAGAACCAGGAGCGTGCGATTTAAATCAGGATCCCAACATTCCTGTCAGAAAACTTTCTGGATGAAAGCCACCACCGCCGGCCCTACCATTCCCCATTGTTTCTGGAAAAAGCGAGCATTAAAACCATCGCCTCCGGGGGCCTTGTTGGGATGCATCGCAAAAACAGCTCTTCTGACCTCATTAGCCTAAATAGGACAATCAAGGTCCTGGACTTGGGCCTCCGAAAGAGGCGGGAAGGCACCTGTGATGGGGAACTATATGGGCGGCTCTTCGTCACGAGTGTAAAGTTGAACAAAATAAGTAGTGACCAGGTGATACAGCTGGTCCGGATCAGAGATACTATTCCCCCTCAGAGTCGAATAGCCGCTCGATACGCAGCTTTCGCCACTTGGAAAGGGTAATCGTATGGTCATTTATTTGTTTTATTTTTTGCCAGCTTCCAGCAAGCACTCCACAGCCAGCTCCAAGCGTCTTATAATCTTAATGACTCTGTTCTGTCTAGTGTATTCAGTTCTTAGTCTACTATAAATAACCTCCATCGCAGCTTTAATGGACGCATCACAGTAGCAATTAGCCAAGAACCCTTTTTTCTTGTAAAGCCTTTGCAATTCCTGCATCAAAATATTTCTTATCCTTTTCTCTTTCCTTCTGAGTGTTACCTTATGTATGCCTCTGACAATGTCCTTGAGGAAGCATCTGTGATCTGATGCCTTGAGGAAGCATCTTTGACAGGTCATCAAAGATGCTTAAAATATTTCAATTCTCATCGTCCTTCAACTGAGTCCCAATCGGCAATAGTTGTTTTACAATTACAAATACACAGCTAGGCAATTTTACACTTAACAATAATAATAAA
Source organism: Erythroxylum acuminatum (assembly GCA_026284645.1). Lineage (NCBI taxonomy): Eukaryota > Viridiplantae > Streptophyta > Magnoliopsida > Malpighiales > Erythroxylaceae > Erythroxylum > Erythroxylum acuminatum. The sequence goes on along the minus strand of JANKOD010028146.1, from coordinate 15,224 downwards.
TAGTAATCAAGTAGAGATTTTGTTATGATAATTAATAAAGTAATTTAAATAATTCTATAATGTGAAAACACAGGAATAACTAAAACAAAAATTGACGTCAACTAATAGGATTCGTGATATGTTATTTCCTATTACCCTGAGTTGAATGACAGTACGTGCGTCCAATCTGCAGCGCAGAATTAATAATTTTGAATGATAGGTTCTCTGTAACATCAAAATGTGCAGCTTCAACTCATTTTACTTGAATTATTATCGGACTAATCATGTAGAATCTTAAACACATTCATTCAAGACTATCCACCCTGATTAGACCTGCCAAATAAATATATGAAGTCAACTTTTTATTATAAACCCAAGAAAAAGAATATCTCGGTAGGAGGCACCTATCTTATGCGATTCTTGTACAAAAAATTAACATTGTCTGGAGAAGCAGGGCTCCTCCTTGCAGTTATTGGTATTACTGCCCCATCAGCAAGCATCCGCAGCAAGACCCTTGCAATGTTCTTAGTATCATCAATTCCAAGATGGTGACTCCCTAATATTGGTATTTTAAGTTGATCCATCATTGCCCTCATTCCTCTGGCCTGCCATTCATAATGAAAGCAAAATAAACAGAAAGATAAAACCATCAGAGCATGAAGATTAAGGGGTTCCTCTGCCAATCCCAACCCAAAAAAAGAAAAAGCTTGACTTCCCATGAACTTCCTAGAATCAGTCAAGACAGTGATGAAGCTCCGCTTCACAACACTGAAACAGATCTCACAAATATGTTGATGGGAAATTTTAAACAGGGAGAACATTCCACGAAACTTTCTTTTTCCACTGTCATATCATTTAAATTATGGCCAGGAAAAAGTGCTTTCTAAATTCTCATGGTCATACGATTCAATAGACTTACCTCTTGTTTTGGATTATAGAAATTTTGATAGACATCTTTCAAATTGATCCATTCCATAAAGTATGCAGGAAGCTTCACCTCTGACACTTTGCATTGGTGAGGAACCATAGTCTTCAAATCCCAATTTCCACTGATACGGTACAATGAAAACGTACCAGATGACACCAACAAAGTTCGACCTTATAATTAATTGATGGTAATTGAATAAACTAAAGTGAATACATTGTACTATTTCTCAAGTTATCAGTTACAAGAGATATTCAGAAAAAGTTTGAATTTTCAGCAGATATAGACACAATCAGGTACAAACTACAGGGTCTTTATCTTAAATGAGGCAAAAAAATTTTTAAAAAAAGTTCTAAGGAAGACTGGGAAACCACTATCATATATTCATTCGTTAGTCAGGTTCTACCAGGTATGCCACTAAGCTCCATACTCAAGTTATACAAGTTAAACGGCTAGTAAAGTATCTTAGCCTATCAAGTACGCTATACGGAGAGAGAGTTTCTAGAATAAAAACACGTGGTACTAAAATAAAAATAGATTATATCACAAAATGGGGAAGAAAGTCTTTGAACTTTGAACAATTCATCAGAGAAGGGACTCATTAAGCACACACGAAGATGATGAAGGATTGCATTGAATAAGAAACGTGCAACATAAACAGGGTTGACACCTTTTAAGTTGAAGTTTAATTGGGATTCAATGGGTGATTCACATTCATAATTTGGTAGAGGATGGTACAATTTCTTAGTCAAAGCAAGTTTTTAAGCCTTCTTGGACTAGCAATTTCTAGTGGAAAGATAACGATTGAAATCAAACTCATAGCTAGAATAAAAATCTTTTGAAGTTACTGAAAGAAAAATGGTGCCATTTTAGAACAAGTATAGTCACCATGTAACAAATGCTGCTCGATTTAGACATCTGTCATGTTTCCCTTTCCACAAGCAATGTTGAGTCAACCAGGCTTCAAACTGTTCAAGAACCTCTTTAAAAGGTAGAGCAGTAGCATGCCAGACACTGGAAATAATTCAGCTATAGAAGTGAAAAGAAAGTTCATATTGAAAAGAAACTATCATAACTTCAAACATCTATTTTGACACTCAGCACTTCTATTTACTAATATATCAAATACTACTAATAGCTAAGCAAGGTACATAATCAAATTTGAAATTTAAGTTACTGGTGAAAAAGTTACCAGAGGTAGATATTTATAAAGGGAAACAAGAAAAGATAATTTTGAGACAAATCCAATAATGGGGTAGAGCAAAGTCTGCAAGAAAAGGGGAAATTTTTTATTTGCTTCAGACAAAAAATGGCAGTAGCCAGGCTGGAAAAAATGTAGCAGACAAGATTTATTAAATCTAAATATGAAAGGAGGCATGCATCAATCTGACTGAGCAGAATACATTGTCTCAAAAGAATACATTTTCTCACAAGAAGTCTCAAAATGTCACGGCTACTCATTAGGTAATCTAACCATTGGTTAGAGAAATTTGCTAAATAGCAGTGCATTAGCTATACATAATCAGTACAAAGGAGAAGTAGATGCCATCCCTCATAGAACTATTCTCAATTCCATTGAAATGTTGGATCTTAAAGTGAATCTCTATAACAGGCACATGGGGATTTACCTTTATCTACCCCTTCTTCCACGAGATTAATTGAAGACAAACTTTTGAATCCTGAAAACTCACCAAAACAAGGAACTAGGAAGCCTTGAACCAACACAACAGAGATTTCCTGACTAAGCAGAATACATTTTCTCACAACAAGTTTCAAAATGTTACAGCTACTCATTATTGGTTAGAGAAACTTGCTAAATAGTGCTGCATTAGCTATACATAATCAGTAGAAAGGTGAAGTAGAAGCCATCCCTCATAGAACCATTCTCAATTCCATAGAAGTGTTGGATCTTAAAGTGAATCTCTATAACAAGCCCATGAGGCTTTACCTTTATACACCCCTTCTTCTACAAGATTAATAAAGCCATACTTTTGAATACTAAAAACTCACCAAAACAAGGAACTAGGAAGCCTTGAACCAATACAACAGAAATTTCCAGAAAGACTCAGCTGGTTCAAGAGAGTTTGAAACTCCCCTACTAGTGTTCATCTGCTACTATCATTACTGACATTATTTTTAAATCACTCTATTGAACCCTCCAGCGTAAGAGAGCAAAATATCAAATACTGTTATAACTTTTAAGCAAAATGCCTGTGCCAGTGATATGAAAAATTTTACAAATGACATTCTTTGTAAGCCAACAACAATCCAACTGACATAAATAGCATGTCACTATCAAAGTTGAGGTAGTTGAACAAGCATTACCCATCAACTCCAAATTTTCCATATTTTCTTTCAATATATTCGCTTGTTCTTTGCTCACTCATTGCAGAGGGCCTGACAAATCTGTACGAATAAGGATGAGCAAGACTGTGAGAAGGAAGAATAAAAACGGATGATAATCATTGTGCATTAAAATCCAAAGGGCATTGAGCATATAATAGAAGGGGCACTAAGCATAAACAATAAAACATCAGCTCTTGCAATTCACCTAGTCATTGGCACTTACAGCAAGACCTTATCTAGTTTGCGGATATATTACGAAAACTTGTTCCAGAACAATCATACGGCTACATTAAAAGCAATGAGACAAAAGCATTGCCAAGAGGGCAGGTTTACTTAGTGATATAGCAAGAGAATCAAGACAAGAATTCTTCCAACAAGAAAAGAACAGCAAAAATGGTTAACATATTGAATATTATTAACAAGGGCCCGGGTTTTAATGTCTTCCTTCAAAGGACATGAAGAGAAAAAATGTAAAACCTGTTTATGTATTACAAATTGACATACTGCCAAAGAAAAGAGCATAACCTGTGGAACAAATCCACGAAAGCCATAGCTTTTGCATCTATTATAAGTACAGGAAATTCAAGAATCTCAACCTTGCCTTCCAAATCTAACACCAAGAAAAAATCAAAATCTTGGGGCTGTTTGCGGTGAAAGTCAGCGGCATTCACTGGAAAGTCCCTAGAGCAATCATGATTAAATTTATCTACGTGGCTAGGATCATCCATCTGAATGGCACCATAAAAATCTTCATTAGAAATCAGAGTCTAGATAGAGTTGAAAATTTTGAAAAGTGAAAAGAATACTTTTTTTTCCACCTTCACTACAAATGGTTTGGCTAACACCCACCCAAATGGAAAAAGGTTAAATGGTTTGAGTTCGAAGTATAACCTTGGAGCATTTGCCTTGTGAGTAATACAAGCACATGGGTTTCCACCGAAAACTGGAATCCACGTTACAGCTGCTTCTTCCCGACGAAGAAGAGAGAGAGGAATAGCATTGGTAGTGAGCAGCAACACTTGCATTAGAGAGGGATTGACAAGTGGGTTTTTTAGGGGTTTGGAAGATTGGGTTCATGGTAAAACAAGGAAGAAGTAGATTAAGAGCAATACATTTGCTTTGGGGTTGGAAACAAGGAGGAAATCTAGACATAGGAGGGCAGAGAAAGGTGGTTCTTTTAATTAGGACGTGTTTCGGAATGAGTCTGGAGGATAGTTCTTTTAAGTTTCGAATAAGAGCTCGATTTCTCCTGTGTCTCTCTACTGTAATTTGTTATAAATTTATCAAATGTGCAAACATAAGCTTTGTGCACGCCTTTGAAAAGCCAGGTAAAATAACTTAGCCAGGAAAACTTAGTGGAATTAAGATTAATTAACGAGTATGGAAAAGGAATACCAGTACATATTCCTATAATCCAGGGACGGAGCCTGACTCAACTTTAAGGGGGAGCCGGAAAAGAAGAGCTGTGCGTGCAGAGTTGAAGAGAAGAGAAGATAGGAATTTTTTTTTAAAAGGGGCTACTTATATTTGTAATTTTAAAAATTTTAATTATATAAGTAATTTTAAAAAATATATATATTTGAAAGGAGGGGGCCATGGCCCCCCTTCCCATGAACATAGCTCCGTCCCTGCTATAATCCTAAACAAATGAATATAAATTCAATTTTTATATTTTATTATATTTAAATTAAATTATAACGATTTAAAAATATTTAAATTAAACCTGCCAATTAATTCTAACAGTTTATAATTATTCAAATTAAATTTTAAGTAAATAAAAATTTGACTTTATCAAAAAATTATTATATGTTATATTTAAAATGAGTTTACAAACATATAGTCATACTTTAAAATAAATTTTAAAAAAAATTAAAATTTTATCTTATCTTTAATTTTAATTACTTAAACTAATTAAATTAATGAACCTGACTTTAACTAAATCCCTAACCTAACATTATCAATATTCCCTTTTCACCCACATTGTTCACCAACATCTTAAACAATAGTTGGAGTTTGGCCCATAATGAGTTTTAGCATCTGGGATTTCTTCATTTTTCAAAGAAATCTTCCATGAGTCAAATACCAACCAAAGATCTTTCACTATATTTTTCCAATAAAAGCTTAAAGTGGTCATCTTTGCTTTGTGCATGTCTTTGTATGGACACATCTCCTTGTCCACCCTCTTCCTTTCTCTGTATATCACAACCACAATCAATAAAGTCCCATATATAATAACTCAATTTCAATAAGCCATAGCGACTTGGTGGAAGACAAACGAGCTGTGAAAGGACTACTTTGGATGGTGGGCAAATGGGTTTATACCAACATAACAGAGCAAGAAATTGGAAATAGATGAGTCCCAAAGGATGTTAGTGCAAAGAAGAAAAGATGAGGAAGAGTTTAGTGGGTCGTTGCAAGCTTCGTTTATGGAGACTAATGATTACAGAGACAAGCTTGTTTATGTCTAGTGGCATTTCCTTTTTGGTCTTAACATTGTTGACCGACTTGTGTGGAAAATATAGGCGGACAATAACACAATTATTTAAAAAATTAACCAAATATTAACGATAAAAAAGAACTCTTCAACTTACAACAACAACCATTATGAGAATAAGAAACTTAACGATAAAATAAACATCAAGATTTACGTAAAAAATCCTTCAGTGTAAAGGAAAAAATTATGGGGCAAATCGATAAATAAGTTCTCTATACTTAATAAGGATTTACAAAGAAAAGATATCTCATCTCGCTAACAACAAATTGTCTCACAAAGTTTTAGGATTGAAACCAAAGTTGATATCACAATTAATACTCACTCAAACTAAATTACTCACTCAAACTAATCCTAAAACTAATCAAATAAGGATGAGAATACTACACTATTTGCTCTCTCAATATTTTTCCCCATTTTGGGATGTTATGGCCGCACTCTCTGCAAAAACCTACATATTTTTCTTTTTTATATCACGGAATAAGTTTTTCTATGCCATGTAAGTGACAGTGTATCTTCAGCACTACTTCACTTGCAATTATACACAATTAAAAAAGAGTCACATGACCGTTTATCTTCACACGGGCACGTACACGACTATGTATGTGTTCGATCTTCACACATTCCTTCACAAATTTACATAGGCTTACACGATTGATCCACACGGTCATGTAAGTCAAGACACTGGCGTGTAGCACTTTACACGGTTGTGTATCTCTCTAAAAGATATTTTTCCATCTTGTCTTCACTTGTTTGTCATTCTCACGAACCATAAAGGTGTCTATGATCACCTAAAGTCTCAAGATAGGGCTGGACACTCAACAATCTCCCCCAACCTAAATGTGGTGAAGATATGTTATTCTCCGTCATCTACTTGATATACATCTTGACTAGCTTACTGCATAGCTCATGCTTGTTTCTAGGAACCACTTTAGTTAGCATATCAGCACCATTCAAATCTGTATGAACCTTCTTCAACATTAATTGTTGCTCTTCTATCATCGACCTCAACTAATGATATCTAATGTCTATATGCTTTATACGAGAATAATACATAGTATTTTTGCTCAATCCAATAAAATTTTGACTATCACAAAATACTATACAGTTGTTGTGCCAAAATAAGTTCTAAAAATACCTAAGCTATTTTACCTGCAAGTATATGAGGTAGTTGTAGTCCATTACCTAGGGTTGTCTCCTACGGAGGTGAAATTGGTCCACTCAAATTAATCTTGAATAAAAATAAAAACAAATGCTATCCTAAACACTATAACCCGACTTGTTGAGTAAAGGCTTCAAAGAAAATAACAAAATTAGATTGAAAAGTAAACTGATTTAATTGGGAGCAAAAACAGATTAATAAATTGATGAGGGAAACTCTTGAGAATTAATTTTACTAATTTAATCTCCTATGCTTGACTAAGGGGAAATGATCGGATAATTGTTTTGCTAGAAATACCAATTGGGTTCTAAAATTAATTCAAATAACAAATTAATCTAACTTTCTTATTCGACAAGTTTATCATCCAAATTAATTATTAAACCCAACTAATAATTATCCACTTAAGTTAAGATATATTTCTAATTCATAACTTAAGCGTCTATAGTTTCTCGTTCCATATTAAACTTTTTCTCTTTATCCTTCGTTTAATACCAAAATGATGTAAAGTTTGATAATGCTTTTACATCCATACAGTTTAGAAACTATAGCAAACATAAGAAAATAACACAGTAACTCAATCATGCATATTTGACTAAAATGGCTATATTAATCCTCAAGAAAACTAGATCAACCTATCATGGAATAAACAAGATTTATCATCTTCATATACTTCAATCCCACCTTTATTAGTATAAGAGAAGTATTAAAGCAATAAACCAAGTAAATAACCAAGATGAACTATCAAAAGCTACAGAGTAAGGGTCGGTTAAGCTAACAGGGTAGTAAGTTCAGTAAATAACAGAGAAACAATGCAACAGGTAAAGAATAGAATAAGCAAACAAGGATCAGATGAGGGAGTTGCAGTGGTCTCCTTCCACTCTCAAGCTCTCTGCCTTGGCTCTTGCCTTCTGCTTATGCTTAGTTCTCACTTAGATGTTTAGATGCTCACGTTGTTTCCATCTCTCTATTGTTCTTCTTCTTCACCTCACCCGACTACTCTTTGTTCTCTTCTCTCTTCTCCACTTCTTTGTCTCTATCTGTTCTATGTCCCTGAATGAGTCTTGGGTGTGTCTGTGTGTACCACCATCCTCTATTCCCTTTCTATTTGTATTATGACTCTAAGTTTAGGGTTTCAAGCCGTCACCCCTGCAGCTGCCACGTAATATTTAGAAGAATTAAAGGAAATGTTCCTTCCATTGGCACACCCGTGACTTGTATAGTCACAAGTGTGACACCATTTACATGATTAATTAAGTTAATTCCATGCATTATTCATGTCCCATTTCATTCTTTCATGCATAATTCTTCTAATTTTTCATGCAACATTCACAAGGTAATCCAATTAACAATTATAAAATATGCACACCAATTTCACTCGTTTCATCTCACATTTGGACCAAAACACAAGAATTTGTGACCAAAATCAAGATATGAATTCAAGCAAAATCAATAGAAATTAGACATAACAATTCCCCCACACTTAAACTATGCTTGTCCTCAAGCAAAATAAAGAGCACTAAACTATACAAGATTAAAAAATGGAAACAACAATTTTCCTAAGTAATAGTCAAAGATATCAACGATCATTTCAATAAACACAACCTAAGAACTTGAAACTTATAATACTCCATGAACAATCTATTCTTCGTATATTTAGCTAAAATCAACAAACACTTCAATTCAATGAATATTAATAAGTGTGATAGATACTCACTCTATTCTCCATCCTCTCAAGCATTCAACGGTAGGATATATTCACTCATCGTTCATTTCATGTAAGGCATCTACCATAAGTTTTCTTACCAATCTAATCTCTACTACTCATATCAAATACAAACATCAATCCGAAGGTCTTTATTTTGGTTATAATGGGGCTGACCAAAGGGTAGGAAAAAGGAAAATCATAGTTTAAAACCATAGAACAAATTGATTATTTAAAAATAATATAGAACAATGAACTAATAAACACTCAATTCTTCCCTCTCATTTAACAAGGTTAACACTCCCCATTTTTATGTCTTTCCTCTTCTTTTCATTTTCTAGTCATCTTCTTTTTCCTTTGTTTCTTTTAATTTTCTTTTACTTTCCTTTCTTTTTTATTTCATTTTCATTTTTAATTAATTAATTATTTATTTAAAACAAGGAAATCAAGAGAAGAGAAATACAGATGAGAGATAATTGCTACAACCATACCTATTCCTAATGCAATACCCAACTATATGCTATGATCCCCTAAACTTATTCAAGCAATCACTTCACAAACCTAGTAATACCATTTCAAATGCTCAACTTGCCTTATGGTAGGTACAACAAAGAGGATAAATAATTAAGGCAAAGGCTTATATTTTGAGTTTAAAGAAAGAAAAGGTTTTAAGTTAAGCTCAAAGGGGCTCACTAAGGGTAACATTATGGTGGCTTTTTAAGCAAAGGGATAAATCCTAATTGCCTTCATCATTTCAACATTGCACAAGATTATGTGATCTCATCTAGTATTTGCAAGCAAGTTCTAGAATTCCGTAATCACGAAAGACACTCTCAGCAAAGAATATTTGAATTTGGTGTTGAATATTTCAAAAGGCTTAAATTCTTACCAATGAAACGTGACATTCATTTATCACAACAATCTAATGTCCTTTTTATCTAAATCTAAGTAATCAATCTAAGCATGCAAGTATACTCATTCCCTCATATTATGCATTTCTAATCCTGATCGAGTTCATTTAATGAACATGCATCTGTAAGTATTAAATGGGAAAACAAACACAAAAAGCACAAATATCATACTTAAATATCCCCTCAACTTAAATATCACACTATCCCTAATATGATACGAAAATGAAAGAGGGACCTAAGACACAAAATAACATGAACAAGGAGAAGCATTAAGACTAGAAGAAATTCAACTAACAAACAGTAAAAATAATAAAAAGAAAAAGGATAGAAATACGTTATGAATGTGTTGGTGATGGTTATGTTGATGCGGTGTGGAGCATGGCATCCTACATCGAGGAGTGGAGAATAACTGCGAGGAAGACAAATAAAAGAGATTGAAAGGTAGGCCTGTGCATGCAAAGCAAACAGATTAAGTCAAGTTTCACTAAAAAAAATAACAAACAAATAATTGAAAAACAAAACAGAAATTATATAGGTTGCCTCCTATTTAGCACTTCTTTAATGTCTTTTAGCTGGGGCCTTCAACCGTCATACTCAAGGTGGATCGCTCAAAGTGATTGATTACACTATTTTCTTCACTTCATTGGGATTTTTCTCCAAGAATTTGCCAACCTCTCACTTAGCATGCATTAATCTTCTTCGTTTTACTTTGTGATTAAACTAATAAAATTTCCGTCTTATTTTTTCTTAATACTATTGTTTATTTATTAACGTCAATGTATATGAAGCTACGAATGGAGCTAATGAGTGGTGGACGTTATCAAATTCTTAACACTATTGTCAAGAGGGCGTTATCAAATTCACCCCCATTTACAAATACTATCCTAATTCTAATGTCTACTTCGGCTTCGTCAATTGAAAAAAAAAGGGAAAAGTGGCGGGCTTCTACATGGTAATTGATTACACCATTCCTAATTGACTGTCCTAGAGCTAATCACTTAAGTTGATTTAGAACATGCTCTTTCCACCTAATTAAGTTTGTAGGTTTCTTTTCCTTTCTAGACCTTAATTTTGACTTTTTTAATTGATTTTGAAATTTTATCCTCTAATACAATATCTCAGTTTGGAAACTACTTGTTAACTATAAGCTAGCTAAATGTTATTAAATTTCTCAATTAAAGAGTTACAAAATCGAAGCTAGTAGCTTGGTCAAGACACAAAGGCCTTCCATTAGAGCTGGTAAGGTAACTGAGACCTTCAATTGTCTAATACTCAAGAGGTATGTTGTTAATGCAAAACTAAAGAGGGATGTTAGTGTGCTTAAGATCTTTGAATTTCACTCTAGGTCTCCATGGTTGAACCAAAAAGGTTTTTTTAATCACATTCCATAGTCCAACTTTGATGACTTTAGTGACTGAATTAAGGGAGCTAAATTGAAAGAAGAATATATATTCATTGTTCAAGATCTTATCTAATAGTCTAAATTGTTTCTAGTTTGAAACACTAAAAAATAGGAAATGGAATTCTTCTATCTAAGAAGAGGGTATAGGGTGGGAATGAGGAGATAAAGGTAAGGCTTGATTCTGGATTATGATTCCTTACAAACTGCACCCTGGTGCATTTGACATGAGGGATTAAGTTTCCAGTAGGATTAATGTCATTATGAGGAGGTAGAAATAGGAGCTGGCACTAAAGTTGAAGAACTTGTGGAAGGTAAAGGAAGCTTAGGAGATGAATAAGAGTATGACATCAAAGGCAGGAAGGTTTAAAAACAAAACTAGAGGATAAAAGTAACCTAAATGGAGGGATTTAAGGAGAATGATTCTGTATGGGAGAGGGAGTAAGAGGAAAAAGACAACAAAAGGAGTGAAGAATGTAGATAAAATAAAAACTATAGCAAGAGCAAGAGATTGGGATAGAAGTAGAATAGAATGTCCAAAAGAAGTAATGAAGGTAGAACAAGTAGAAGAAATAACATATAAGTAGCGGAGAGTCCAAGTAGCTTACCATAAAACCTACAACAACAACAACACCCTGTATTCATGAATTCTAAGCAGTTGTAAAGGGCTACGTTAAACCTTTGAACACAATGAGAAGATCTAAGGTAGAAAGTAGCTCCCCAATGGCTCAAAGAAAGTCTTATAAAAAAACTAAGATAGTTTACTTACTTAGTGAAAAATTCGTCCTTTTGATTAAGGTAATCAAGGTCTTCTAATTCTTCCCTTAGTCCTTCTATTTTCAATTCTTTCTCTTCAGGTTTTCCTGAATGACCTGCGCCTGAAAAACTTGAAACTAGGAAATATGAATATTCTATTCTAGTCCTCCCTTCTATTCTAAGCCTTGGGTACTGGGTTTTTCGTACTTAAGGGCATATCTTACCCTTTTTCCTTAGCCACATTTAATTTTACACGGTACATAAGGGCGAGAAAAGGAATGAAGCTTGATGTAAGATGTGGAACTCAAATCAGACCCCTAGCTTCGGTCGACCTCTTTAGCTCTTTGATTGACGAGAAACCCTTCCAATTTTCCTTATGTGACATTAAAGGCACAGTTTTGGGGATTAAGCCTCAACTGGTATTGACGTATTTGCCTTCTAGGCATCTTCCTTAATTAGGAAAAGCCTTTACACTTTAAGCCAGGTCTTTTTCAAATTAAAAAAAAGTGAATCCGGATCCTTCGCCACCTTCCCTCCTTGGTTCTGAGATTGTAAGGATTTTTGCCCCCTTTATGTTCAAATTTAACCAGCATATTGAAATCGATTTTTCTTAGAAAAAAGAAAAATAAGAATGAGATCAAAACCTTTGAATCTCAGTGACTTTTTTCTTCCTAAAAAGCCAATGTTCTTTTTTCGTATAAATTCTATTGATTGTGCTTTGAGTTTTCACTATGACTCTTTTTCTTTTTTATATACAAAAAGGAGACAAGCTAACAAGCAAACTAGTAGAGAGTCCAAGTAGCTTACTAGAAAAACTACAACAACAATAACATCCATTATAAATACAGCTGAGGTACGGGGTCTAGGGAGATCTAGTAATATGCAACCTAATAGTAGAGAGACTATTTCCAGCTTACCAGAAAAACTAATAGGATAAAAACTAATGAGTTTAATGAAAGACATGTTACAATCTAGCTATTATTCAGTACACTATTCCTGAGAACAAAGTTTTAAGTTTTCAAAGATTTCATTTAAGCTTCATGTCTGATGTGAGCTTGCTTTGTGCATTCCTTGCTATCATGATTTCTCTAATCCAATTAAGATTTTAATTAGCTAATTGATGTTTTCCAGTGGCTTTCCCTTTATATAATCTAATCTTTCTTTCTCTCCGTATTGAATATATTGTAGAAATGAAAGCATTTTTTAAAAGCCCTCCATTTTGTTTGAGTTCCTTAGCCTTTTTGATAACCTATGCCAAAACTCTATTTCATTCATAAGAATGACAGTGCTCCATTAGAAGATGCAACACCCTACTCTAAATGACATTAGAGTACCTATATTAGGAAAACAGATGATTTCTATCTTCCTCCTCTTCTTTGCATAAGACATATATAGGATTATAGGAATTGAACCATCTATCCTTAGTTTTCATCCTGTTCTTTATAACTAGCTAATTCATCAAGGAAGCTTTGGGGTTCATGGTTTGTTTCTATAGTAATTCATATAATGGTACATTCTCCAAATATGTTTTGTAAATTTTGTAGCAGAAGTCATTAGTGAAAGACACATAGGCATTAGCTAACCAAATGATTATGTCTTTCTTGTGTATATGAAGGAGATAAGGTAGATAAATTTTCAACGAAAAGGAACCTCAAAAGTTGCAGAGCCAATCTACTAGCATCTAAAGGAATTCTATTCTTGAAGTTTAAGAGGTCATTTCTCATGATTAATAGACTGGGATCATTCTAGTTGTCATGCTAGAATTAGATTTTTTTGCCATTCTCCAATTTGTGCTTGATCTAAGGGTATAAGAAATTTCTCAATTTCAACAAATGTACGAAGTACTAGGAGTGTTCCTTGTTTATTTCCAATTGCCATATATTCTGGTTTTTAGATAAAACTTATTAACCTATTGAATCCATAATGCTCCCTACATGCTTGATGACACTTAAATTTCATACCTCCTCCAACAATGATATTCATAGCTGGTATGCCTAACACTTCTACGCCTCCCTTCTTGAAAAGCTCCTCATCTAGGAAGTTGTGGGTGCTGCTAGTACCAATGAGAATGTGCAAAAGGCTTATGCTGATGACTACTTATTAGCCTCATCTGCTCAAACTCCGTTTGGTCCCTTAATCCCCACATCGCCTCCAACGACACTCAAGGGCGCTCTAGTCTATCGTCTTCAGTTTCATCACGAGTCCCTTCATTCTTTGTGGTTTCCTTCTCCTTTACCATGTATAATTGAAATTCTCTCTTTTGTATTTGTGTCAGGCTGTATTTCTCGTTACACCAGAAACATACAGGTTATTTGGAAGAGGATGAATTGAATTCAATCTTGTAATTGAATTCAATTCACCTATTTGAAATCACAAAAAGGGCGTGAATTGAATTCTCTCGTGGGTTTAAAACCCACTTTGTTAACAAATTCAATTCACGTCTTAATTCGCGTGAATTGAAACTAAAAGCTACTCTCTTTTGTTTTTAACTCCCAAACCCAATAATACCCACTATTTCAACCCTACACCAAATGAGCCACACTCTTCTCCCAACAACCACCCACGCACCACCAGACAGTCTTGTTACTTCTAACAAGCCTAGAGATGGCAAGCGTTTCATTCGTGTCCTGGTCAAAGAAAGCAAAGAACTCCAATTATGATCTCTTAAAGCATGTTGATCATCCCGATCTTCTGTTCTCACCTTCACTTTCGGATACACTTTCAGAATTTCCAAAAGAAACATAACACGAAAAACTAATATCAATATGTAGTCAAAGTTCCCATAAACAAACAGAAGAAGATATTTTGAAGAGAAGATCGAAAACGAGTTAATCCTAGATGAAAAATCGTACTCTTATATGTTTCCAGCGAAGAATATTCAATGATTGATGAATCGTATGAAACTAAAGGTGGGTTCTTGAGTTATAGAGCCCAAAGAATGAAAAAGAAATCTTGGAGAAACAGAGTTGCGTTTGAAGAGTATAAATGATATAGGATTCTTGTGGAGGTGGAATGAACAATGAAAACGTGTGGGAAGAGAATGTCTTGTTCTGTGTCCTGGAGTGGAACAAAAACTCAACTCTTCTCAGTTTTGCTAGGTCAAACGTCCAAAAAGCGTAGAATAAGATTCAATGATCAGTCACTGCTTGACAATGCGTGTTATGTGTTTAACATTAGGCATCTCCAGAAAGAGAGAAGGGGGAACCCCACCTGAGTGCTTTTGGGGAAGATTTTGTTGACTTGTAATAAATGACAATCAGGTCCACGCCTTAGATTTGGAACTTTCAACGACCTTCCTTCCACAAAATATTTAATCAAAACAATTTCATATATATGAAAGAATATAAAGATTATATAATCATCTTCATAGCTCGGTCTAGTCTTATATCATCTGCAATCAATTTTTTCTTTTTATTTTAATAATAAACTTTTTTGATGATATTACTTATAATGAAATTGATGTTTATAAGTTGTTTTATGTAAGTGTGAATGTTTATTAGTTGATAACATTATTTTTTAGTCAGGGATAAATGTGTCATATGAAATAATTGAA
>JANKOD010028060.1:0-16730 GCA_026284645.1 Erythroxylum acuminatum | reverse complement strand
CGACACCGAAGTGTCACAGAAGCGCTACAGACCCTTCTAGGCATGCCTATTTACCCACAACTCGGACAGAACAAATCCTTTCAGACATTTCATGTGCAATAAAATTAGCACTTCCAATCAAAATACTCACGCAACAATCGCCACGGACGTTCATTGTCCGAAACAGTACACAATCAGTACAGCACACATGAGCACTCGGACATTTATTGTCCGGAACAGTACACAATTCAGTACAGAACAAATCAAAGTGAGACCGCCCCGGATCTCTTACTTATTTCTTACTGAAATTATTTTACCCATATTACTTACTGAATTACTGACCGGTTACAGACTTCCTGATTACTGACTGTATTTATGACTTACAATTTTACTGTTGGAATTACTTACTTACTGAAATTACTGACTGATTACTAACATTACGGACTGATTACTAACCTGAAATTGCCCTTACTATTTATTGCCTCGAAGTCCCAGCAATATCTGACAGTGGTCGGTCTATGCGTTCCTCTATCACAATGAACACATATACAAATTACTATCGGCCATAAGTACATACGGATAATGCATGTTCATGACAAATTTCCGGGAGTCCTTTTCAAACCTAGTAAATCAGAAAATATCCATATTCACTGTTCACAAATACGTATGCGACTGTTCACAACTACATATTACTACTGTTCATACGTACAGATACTGTATATCACTGTTCACTATTAACTATGTACTATTCACTATGCACTATGCACTATGCACTATGCATACTATTCATCATCTTCAACCGTCGACCGAAATTTCTGCAACTTCTTTTTTTTCTCTCATTCTTTTCATTTTTTTCTTAATTCTTTTAGCATCATCACTTAACAACTAACCTATTTAGCAAGTTTAACCTATCAGAATCACCAAAAACTTCAAACATGATAGATCTAAAAATTTCCTTCACCCTTTCTCTTATCCTCCCATAAAACCAGATCATATATAACCATACATGCAAACCTATATAGAGATAACACCATAAAATAAAACAGTCTAGCTACTTACCGATTTAGCTAGAAATTCCAAGAAATCTGACGCTTGGTGAAGACGAAGAACAAGGAAAAACTTAAGCTACCAACCGGTTTTTAATCTAAAACAGTTGAGCATATTCCACGAATATGCTGTTAAATTAATAAATTAATGAATAGTTAAATAACCAAAAACACACTTATGAATTCTTCTATCAAACAAATACCCAGAAGTTCCAGACAACTTCCAAAAATTCACCAAAAATTCCGTCATAAAATAATGACTTTCAAATAATTGTTCAAAAATACTAAATACGTCACCAACAATTTCTAAAAATCATTGACGTAGCCAAAAAAATACTATAAATATAAAAAAAATATATTAATATTGTCCGAATCACTCCGAAGTTTCATTAAACCACTTTACCCGGAAAATGCCATGAATGCATGCCAAAATACTTCTGCACAATTAAGCACATATGAAATAATTTCTGTTAATCTTCTAACCCCTAATTTGGGGCGTTACATATGAGTTATCTTTTGGGTCAAATTAACAGGAACAACAAAACAGGAAATAACCTTTGTTCTAAACAAAATTTCATCTAATTCAATTGAAAATTTGAGTTTTTGATTTCTTAATTTTAGAGATAATAGTATGAATTATTAAACTACTCATAAAAATGTTAATTTTGGTTCGGATTAACAGGACTATGAGAGGGTCACAGGCCAAAATTATTACGCCCGATCGGGCTACGGGTTGGTTGAAAAATGACGTCTTTAGCTACTCAACTTTTATATGATAAAAGCGTTCATGTTCATCAAATTGTGTCAACAATATGACAAAAATTAAAAACAAAATAAAAGAGTAGTATAAATTGATCAATGAACCATGATTTTGAGCAAATGATTGTAATCACATGTTTCACTTAACATAGCCTCAAACAACAGAACAGATACTTCAATATAAATAGATGGCTTTAATACTTTTCAACTGAGACAACACCTTGTATTATTAAATATTAAAGACAATGACTTAACATTAATTGGAAATTATAACCTTTTCCACAAAAGTCGGGAGAAATATCTCCTCATTTTCTTTTTCTCACCTAGAAGGCTAGAACACATCACCTCAAACCACCTTAAAGTATGACCTCCATACTAGCACCTCCAGTCAAAGTCTCCGTTTGGCTTATAAGGGCACAATATCATCGCGATTGCTTTTCACCAAGGTTACCATTATTTTAAAATAGATTATATGTCTTGCCGTTGAATCAGAAATTCTAATGGGAAGATTCATCGTAATGTAGTCTCTAACTTTTTCTATTCTCACCTTCCCTTGTTGTCCACTAGTATAATTGATCCAAGTACTTTGAAAATCACGGACTTGATATTTGTCTTTCTTATATCCTTCCATTATTTCCTTTTTTTAACGCAAATAAACACACATATCTTATCACTCTTTTTTTAGAAAATATAAAAAGGGTAACCATAATTTAAATTTAGAAATTATCGATTTTCTGTGCTAATATATACCTTAAAATTTTGAGAAAATAGCCCAATAATTGACGCTTATTATATAACTCAATTTATATCAACAAGTAAAATAAGAAATTGCACTAGTATGAACATGTTATTTACTTTGGCAAATAAAATGGATATACATTTTGAAAGGAGTCTTTTACTAATTAGGAGTAAGGCTGCATACTATTGGATATCTCCAAATTCTGCGTCCTAATAGAATTTCTACTAGATGTTGTTGTTGTTAAATAAAATAGATATAAATGAAAATTAATTCAATTCCATACATAATTAGAAAATCACGTTATAGTTTAAGTGTGAAAGTTTTTAATAATAAAAAGTAACTAAATTTCACTTATAACTAAAAGATCTCTTTACATATATATAAAAAGGAAGATAAATAATTCCTATAAATAAAATTATTTGAACATAAATATTCCATTTTAATACTAATCAAGAGATCTCTTAAATATATTAGTATAAGTATCAATGTAATATTGCCACCTTCCAAGTTGTAAATGCTTTCTTGCCCAAAGCCTATGTGTTGATTAGGGATACGTTCAATTCTCTCCCAACTTCCATCTTTATCTTCTCTCTTCTGCAGCTTCCACAAACCTAAACCCTCACCTTATACATCTCTCAAGTCTCACCCTTCCCCTCTCTCTAAAACCTTTATAAACCTTCTGTCTTCTTCTACACATATACCTCAATTCAACTTACATATCGGTTTCCATATCAATCCTTTATTGCTCAAATGTCAATGGATATCCTGAAGGGTAAGTGGATCCGTAAGGCATGGGATAGGTGTCGTTCAATGGGTGCAATTCGCAGAAAGAAATCTCCAAACACCTTGTCAAAGAGCAACTCGTGGAACTGTACTAGATCGCAGTCGTCAATGGATGAAGAAAATCATCATAATCATCAGGGTAGTTGCAGGAAGAAGAACGATAATAAAAAGAGTATTAAATCAACTCCAGAGGGTTGTTTCTCGGTCTACGTAGGTCCCCAGAAACAAAGGTTTGTGATGAAGACCAAGTACGCTAGCCACCCTCTGTTCAGGATGTTGCTTGAAGACGCTGAAATGGAGTACGGCTACAACAGCCAAGGTCCTTTGTTGCTTCCCTGCGACGTGGATTTATTCTACAAAGTCCTGTCGGAGATCGACAACGGCGATGAGGTGGTAAGTGGGTGCTCGCCGCTGGTCATGTTCAGTCCCCGCCGGTCAAGCTTAGAGTTGATTAACGGCAAAAGGTATGGGGCTTACCGGATTCTTCCTCCTTCTCCAATGCTAAAGCTAAATGAGTCCTGAATTAATTAGCCTTTCCCACGTACAGTTAGTCTCAAAATGTTTTGGTTTTGAGATTCATAGTAAAATAAAAACCTTAAGACTTATTCATTACAGAGGAAACATACATGTACAGACAAGTTTTGGTTTATTCAGCATGTAGAGATGTAGGCTGTTTCCTATACAATAAAACATTAGAGGATTGTCGTAATCTACTTTGATGTTTTAGCTAGGCTGTCAATCTTATGTCGTATTATCATTTGTGTGGACTCGAAATGAATGAATTAGGTAAAGTATACAAGCAGTCTTGCCAAGGAATGAGGATATCTATATAGATAGATACATAAAACTTTTGATTTGGTTTCCTCTCGTATAATTATTCTATTTAATAAAAATTTTAAAAAGAAAATATATCTTTTGAATGTATATATATATAGCAAGTGATTCTACAGACTACACTCACCGCTTGCTGATCGAAGCATTGGAACGGTGGCAGATGTTGAAAGTCCAGTTAGGTTTAAGTGTCCTTACGAAAATGTAAAATTTCTCTTTATTGAAAATGGATAATGTAGTAGTTGGTAGCTAGTCAGTAGGGAGATAAGACACTCTGTTCAATTTTATGGTGTCTTATTCTGTCCAATGAATCTCAATCATTTATTTATGCGAGTTCCACGTTTATTTATGCGGGACCCACGCAAAGTTCACATAAATAAATGGCTGAGATTTATTGAACAAAATAAGACACCATAAAACTGGACAGAGGATCTGGAATCGTCAGTAAGTAAAGATGGTGTTTAAAAATTTCAAGAAGCAAATTAAGAAATTTAGTTTTAAGGATAAAAAATAAAGACTTTCATTATAATTTAAGTAATTTAAAAAATTGTAAAATTTTTAACTTTTTTTAAAAAATTCTTTTAAATTATCATTAAAAAATAATGATAAAATATATGTGGTATAAGCATCATATATGGGTCAGTTAAATGTTGATGATATAATAATTCAACCTAACTTTTAAACGCGACCTGAACTAATTAAGCTTGACTCAAACTAATAATTTAAATAATTATAATAAATTATTATTTTAGATCAAGTTTAATCCGTTCGAGTTAAATTTAAAAGCTAAGTTTAATTTTAAGTCAGTAACATTTAATTGATGCAAATGTGATTTTTAATGGAAGTTTAGGAAAAGGAGTTTTTCTGAAAATTAAAATTTTTTAAAGATTCTAATTTTTTAATTACTTAAGTCACATAGAAATTCCATATCTTTATCTTAGTCTTAATTAAATTTTTATTAAACAAATTTATAAGTAAACCCATTTCATAGGTTGATGAGATATTAAAGGAAAAGGGGACGTCATGAGCGCAATAACGTAATAACTTGATGGGTGTCCATGGGGTAATAAGGTTGAGTAATAAGGATGGTGGCCAACGAGGATTGACGTTGTTCAAGTTTTGGAACAACCAAAACTCCAACAAGTCGTGCTCGAGCTAAAGTTAAAATATCTGAGTCAAGTTCTACAGTTTGGAGTGGTCCTCCAAATTTTATTGCAAGTGCTTCAAGCGCATATGCTTTAAATGAATACACTCCTACAATTATAAAAAATTTTGGAAAATAATTACTGAAAATAATAAATTTTAGTAGGAACTTCTATCTCGAGTTTAATATATTTGAGACTAATTATAAAAATAATAAAAAGTATGATAATTTTAATTTGATTTAATAAAAATTTCAATGAATAGTGAATATATGCTTTTTAATGTAATCAAAAGCAGAAAAATGGTTAGAGATTATTGGTTTTATTTGATATAGTATTCCAATAAGGTCACAATCAATTGTAAGTTTATATTTATCAAATTATTTTGGTTTCATTTTAGTTAAAAAAAAGAAATAAGAAATGAAAAAGAGTATGTCAATTTCTAAATAAATGTTATCTAATTTTTTTCTTCCCTTTTTATCCTCTTCTAAAATAATAAATGGGATCCATCATACATGACATAATACAAATCGATTGGGATTATACAATTACTAAATGCATGATTCTTATAATCCTAGAGTGTTATTATCATAAATCTTTATAAAATTGATGAATAACATCTTTTTTGTTTTTCAGTTTCATCCCTTTCTTAAAATTTTTGTGATATTGGACTTTCCACTTTCAATATTATGCGTCTATGTTATTACTCCAACTTTAGTCCATAGTATTACGGTGAGAGGTAACATTGATGGAAGATGAGAGATGAGTTAAATAGAGGACATATCATTATTTCTATTACATAAGTTCTTACTTTTATAGTTAGAATAATTGTACACATTATACCTATTGTTAGTCGAATATGGGTGAATTTTTGTGTATAATTTTGTATAGTTTTTGAAACAATTGAATATAATTTTTTTTACACTACAAAAAATTAGCGGAAACCGGAGGCTTCCGTCGGTAATTTATTTTACCGACGGAATCGAACAACGAACAAAATTGTCAATAAAACGCCTGTAGTTAACCTCACTGACAAACTATATTCCGTCAGTAAATATACCGACGAAATGTAAATAACACAACTGTCAGTAAAAGTTACTGACGACGGTAAATTTTTACGACGGGGACTTAAAATCCGTCGTTAGGTAGTCATTAACTTTAGCGACGGGACTATCATTTCAATCGCTAAAAAAATATTGAATTTTCGACGACATTTTATGTTCCGTCGGTAATAAGAAAATTTTGTTATAGTTTCTAATTACATTATGTTGTGATAAATACATAATTTTTAGAGTTATCAATTATCTGTGCATAATAAATTAATTTGTATATTTATATAATTTGTTGAATTCAAAAAATTAATTAATAATATAAAGTTAATATTATTTTAATTGATAATAAAAACATTAAAGCGTACATAACTTATGTTTGTAATTGAAATGATATGACTAGGAAAAGCTAATGTCGTGGTGATCGTGAGTGCTCTGAGCTGCTAAGCCTCCCTTTCAACTATTCCATCTCCTGTCTCAGCTGAGCCATCTGCTTTCTCATCTTAGTCATTTGCTCCATCTGCTCTCTCATATTAGCCATCTGCTCCATCTGCTCTCTCATCTTAGTTATCTACTCCCTCTGCTGCTCCATCTGTTCTCTACATTCAGTTCTCTACATCGGTTGTTGTTGAATGTCACACCGTCATGGTTCTTCGTATGAGTGTGCAAAAACAACTGAATAGGTGTAGGCTTGATGCCCAATGACTTTTCCTACATGCATAACCTAAATTGTTAGATGTGAACTATAAATTCTTACAGAAATTTCGGCAGAATTTCCTCTATTTTTATGATATTTACCCCCTATTGAACAAAGAAAATAATTCAACACAGTCATGTATGGCACCAGACATTTATACTATTATCATTATCTATAATACAGCAAAGCAAAATATTTACAAAATAAGTGTCAAGTTGAGATACTTACAAGTCGTTGTGCATGCTCGTAGTGGGTTATTGATCATCCCGTATATACGGGAAGACTCTCTCCTCCCGGGCCTCCACGTCTATTGGCGGAGTTACGCCCTGAGATGAACATTGCCTCAGGTGATGCCCAATACTCCTACCAACGACTCCAAATTTCTTTCGAAATATAACGTGGTCGTTGACCAGCCTTGTGTATCGTACCAATCAAGTCGTGATAACGTGTACAAACTCGCTTCTCCCATACTTTATACATGATGGTGTCGAAACAAGAATCCCAGAAAAATTCTTTATGAAAAAAGAAAAAAAATTAGACTATTATAGTTAATGTAATAATATTTATCTAATTAGTGTATATAAATCAATATAAAAAGAAAATAAATATATATTGTACCTCAAACTCTTGAAAGTAAAATTGCTTTGTAGCCTCAGATATTTTCTTCCACACGTAACCCTCAGGATCAATCCTTTGCTTAAATGTGGAAGTCATATTTTTGGAACTCGGTCCAGACGAATCCAACCTAATATAAGAAGTAATTTGATACTGGCAAAAAACTAATAAACCTAAGACTTAATCAAAAGCAAATAGTGGTAAATGTGATTCAACTTACTGTTCATTGACAACTGTTACATACTTTCTTTCATTAGGTCCCACAACTCTAGGGTGACGGACCTCTCCTCCATCTGATAAAGAGGTATTGGATGATATATGAGTTAGGGAAGGAGATGGTGTAGTATGAGGAGTAGTAGGTGATGCGTCATTTGCAACTGTCAGACCTGGAGGGGGAATAGGTGAGTCAGTGCGAGCTGTAGACGAAGTCGTTCCACCTTCACAGTTAGTTGCTCCGAACATGGCTCTAAACCCCAGTCACATAATCTCATGATGTTTCTTTGGGCCCATATTGTTACCTGAAATTCAGTGTTTATTGAATTCTCTACAAATATAATAATTTGAATTCAATATTTTACATAATATATGAAGAACGAAATAAGGCAATAGAGTTGAAGCTTAACTAATTTTTAACAACAACAAATGAACTTTAACAATCATATAATTATGCATTGTTTAACAAATTCTTACAGATACAACAATAAATCAACTTTAAAGGTTAGTTTAATAATGTATTGCATCGATAAATAACAATGATAAAATTAATTTGTTTGATTTTATGTGACATGGGAGTCGGTAAAGGTAAATGAGTCCCCGATGTCTGGATTCCCGAGAAGGGTCCTGATATGTTCAAACACACCAATGGAAACAGTAAAACTTTCTCTACCAGGAGTAGGCTTTTGAACACCTTCCTACAATAGCGTTTCCGTTATAGCTATACTTGTAGAGGAAATAGTGAATGAGTCGCCGCTCTTAGTATGGAACACTAATTCTTCAGATGAACTACTAGGGGGAACATATTTACCTAAAACAAAATCAGTTAAGAACTTTTGAAACTGTGATATTAGTAAACCGTTAAACGAACCAATACTGGATATTAATGCATACGTGATAGTCCAGACGAGGTTTGAGGAATTGATGAATTTTTCACAAAAATCGATCTCCCTAATCCTTTAGAGCCCGTTGTGACATTGCTTTCGCCTTTATTGGCATACATGTCCTCTTCGAGAATAAAGGAAGCTTAAAGCAACATGTACGATAGACCTTCAAATGTGAATATGTACAATAACTTCAACAAAGGAAATGAGATGAACATAATAAGGAAGGAGACGTTGTCCAAATCATACTAAATACCTTGAAGTAAAAGATCGGCCATGGAAGACAAACGATTCTTAGTGTATGAACCAACGATATTTCCTGCAATGTTTATTCCTTGAGTTGCGACAATTTTGCCACACTCCTCCCAACGGAAAGAAATACTACCATCTAGAACCAGTCACCATGTCGACATTCCTTGAATAAGATTTTGAATGAAAAACTTTACATAATATAGTTAAATACAAATAATGTATTTGTTGAATAAAATATTCAATTACAAACACAAATTAATCACTATCATAACTTAATTGTAAATTACAATCATCTTCTTCTTCGGAAGAGTAAGAATCAAACTCCGACTCATCTTTAAATCCTTGACCCTCGTCATCCCCTCCAGAGGAAATATCGACATATTCGTTAGATGGATCGTTCAAAGGTTCATTATCGTCACACGTGACAGATGCATTTATAAAAGTGACATCTTCCTAAAACGCTTCACTTTCAATTCTCTGCTCTCCTTTTCCATGTGATTCAAAAACACCTCTAGGTTTAACTTTACAAACTGTTAACCAATCTATCTTATCTCGTCGTAAGCTTGGGAAGGGGACATAACACACCTGTTTCGCTTGCATAGCCAAGACGAAAGGTTCAAATTGTCTTAATCTTCTTCGAATGTTGATTTCAACTAGATTGTATCGGCTATGCACTTTTGTTCCAACATTTGGTGTCGAGTCATACCAATCACATTTAAATATCATGCATCACTTAATTGGCAAAGCAGGGTACTCAACTTCAAGTATTTCAATAATTTTACCATAGTAATCCATCAATTCTCCCTCTATCGAAACTCCACTGTTTATTTTTGACATGTTATGTCTATGATATTCTGTATGGTATTTGTATCGATTCACGAAATACACAGGATACGATTTAACAATTCGCAGAGGCCCCTTAGCAAGATCACAAATGAACTTGTTCTCTATTGGATTTTATAAGGCCTACATAAAATAAATTATCATAGCAGAGAGTATAATGTCATAAGAATATATAGTTAAATGAAGTTTTGAACTATAAGAATATTTGTAAGTGAATACTTACATAGCTCTCAAAACATCGAGGAAAGTATTTTCCAACTTCTTTATTGATATCATCATGTGTGATACCCGGCATTACCTCGTGTAACAATGCCTCGTATAATCTAAAAATATCATGACATTTTTCAGTAATGAACTACACACAATTTAAAATGAAGAAATAATCATGTTCAACTTACTAGACATAAGGAATAACCTCTTGACAATTTAATAAAATATAGCCATGTGTAGCCTCAGCTTCTTTCTCAGTTAACATTCTTCTTGTTACACGTCCATATGTTCGTTCAGCATATGTGAAAATGGACAAGTTTCCATCAGAACCAATTGTTCCTCCCCCATTGTCATTACGATAAACTTTTCTTTCTCTTGTGTACATATGACTCAAAATAATGTCCACAAAATGTATTAGCTTCCTCCACTAAATAAGCATTACATATCGAGCCTTCAACTCTGGCTTTTTTTTTATACATTTTTTTCAAGTGATGCAAATACCTATATTACAGAAAATGGTTATTACAATTTTGTAGATAAAGCATGTGAAAATGGTTATTGCAATAATTTATGTCGACTTACCTCTCAAATGGATATATCCATCGATATTGAATTGGACCGACTTGTTTTGCCACGTGTGCTAAATGCACAGGTAGATGCTCCATATAGTCAAAGAAGCTTGGAGGAAAAATCCCTTCTAACTTGCACAAAATAAGTGGAATTTCATTTTCTAGCTTTTCCATTTCATCCAACTTGATTTCAGATGATGTTAAGCTTTTGAAAAATAAGCTTAACTCTATTATAGCTTCCCACACCTTAATCGGTAGCAACTACCGAAATGCAATTGGAATTAGTCTTTGCATAAAAACATGACAATCATGACTTTTCAACTCAAATAATTTGTGCTTCTTGAGATCCACACACCTAGCCAAGTTTGAAACATAACCATCTGGAAACTTTAGACTTTTTAACCATTCACATAAATGCTACTTTTGTTTCTTGTACAAAGTGTAACATGCTTTAAGATATTTACCGGTCCGAAGATCTTTATGTAACTCATATCTTCTACAAAAAGTTGCAAGTCAGCTCTAGATTTTGCATTGTCTTTTGTCCTCCCTTCAATGTTCATAATGGTATTAAACAAGTTGTCAAAAATGTTTTTCTCAATATGCATCACATCTAGATTATGATGTATCAAATTCGTTTTCCAATATGGCAAATCCCAAAATATGTTTCGTTTTCTCCAACCAAAGTTTTGACTAATGCTTGTATTTACTTCATCGGCTTCAAATTCTGTTACTTTAAGCAATCCTAATTCCTCAATCTCTAGCAAAATCTCTTCACCAGCCTTTAGGGGAGGAGGAAGTTTTGTGACCATCTGATTTTTTATGAACTTATGTTTATTGCGCCTAAACGGATGATCTAAAGGAAGAAATTTTCTGTGATTGTCAAACTAACTTATTTTACCTCCGTTTGGAAGATAGAATGCATCAGAATCATTGGCACAATGAGGACAAGCCAATTTTCCAGTTGTACTCCATCCAGATAACATGGGAAAAGCCAGAAAATCACTAATGGTCCACATCAAAGCCACTCTTAACACAAAATTCCGTTTCAAAGAAACATCATATGTTTGAACACCATATTCCCAAAGCTGTTGCAATTCAGATATCAATGGTTGTAAGAAAACATCTATTTTTTGCTTCGGATTTGTTGGCCCTGGCACAATCACTGTAAAAACCTATATGCCTCTTTCATACACATCCAAGGAGGCAAATTATAAGAAGTAATTATAATTGGCCATGGAGAATATTGCTGCGTGGATTGACCAAAAGATTGGAATCCATCTGTCGACAATACCAACCGAACATTTCATCATTCAACTGTAAAATCAAGATGGGTGTCGTTGAAATGTTTCCATGTCAGTGCATCTGATGGATGACTCATTACTCCATCTTCCTATTCGTGTTCAGCATGCCATCTCATGTGAGATGCAGTAACATCAGAAGCATAAAGTCTTTGAAGTCTCGGAGTTAGCGGGAAATAATACATTCGCTTCCATGGTACTAATTTCTGTTTCATTGAATGCTTTCTAGGCCTAAACCTAGATTGACCACAAAATTTGCACTTTTCTAAGTCCACATCATCTTCCTAATACAACATACATCCCAATTTGCAACAATCAATCTTTTCAACAGGCAAACCAAGACATCCTAATAAGTTTCTTCATATTGTAAAAACTATCAACCATTGTATGATTAGTAGGATATGATTCATTGTGCCATTCAAGAATTTTATCAAAACTACGATCCGAAATATGTCCTTCAGACTTTATGTTCAATATTCGAGCAATTGAAGATAATTGGGTCATTGTCTCACAATTTGGCCATAATTCTCAGTCAGCTGACTGTAGTAAGTCAAAAAATTATTTTGCTTGTGGGTTAGGTTCTTCTTCAAGATTTTCCTTATTTTCCTCAAAGGTATAATCGGCCCCATCATAAACCATTCCCATGTACAGATTTTCAGTTTCTTTCACATAATTTGTTGTAAATCCAATCCACCTTTCGTACCCATTTAGGTTGACAGACGATTCTACTTGATTATCCCTCGAGGTGCTAGAAATGCTAGGTTCCCCATGTCATTCCACTCAAAATAATTGGGGACAAACCCTTTTCTCAGCAAATGTCCATTAACTTCATTAATAGTAAGGAAACATTTGTGTTTGTACTTTTTACATGGACATCTAATCTTTGGCCCATCCATATATATAGGTTGAGAACATGCATAATGAATAAAAGCTTCCACTCCCTTAATAAATTCAGGATTAATGAAACCATCAGTGGTTAATCGTCTATACATCTAAGATCTATCTCGAAAATTCAATTATGAACAAATATTATATTAAACAGTGAATCCATAGTTAGTATCATTCATGTTAGCCAAAACTTTCAAAACATCTAAGATAAGACAAGTGAATCAAGATCACAAGTTCTTGTTGTAACCCCTAGACTCCTCGTATTTTTCACTGATAAGCCTCACAGTTACTATGGATCACAAGTTATGGGTTCAGGTTTATGGGTTGAGATCTAAAATATTTGTAAACTTAACATCAAACATATATGTTAGAAGATAATTAATGTTTAAACTCCTAAATTAAATATGTACTAATGTCAAATTTCATAAGTATTCATAAAAATATGAATACTTATTTTCATAAATTTTTTTAACATATACAATTTTAAAAAGATACGTGTACAAATTTGCACATGAGAAGTAAAGAAAAGCTAATCATTTCAGATAGCATAAATGAAATAACTTAGATGTCATATCATTATATTGGAACTATAATATAACTCAAACTCATCCTATATTAATTCAATGATAAACTGAAGTTCATAACACAAACAAGTTTCACATCGTGCAGGCCATTTCAATTAAAAATGCAGGAAGTTCAGATGGGAAGTTCAAACCGCAAACAAATACCCAAATAAAGGTAAGTTCAAGAAAACGTAGTAAAAAATAAAATCACTAACCTTAACCGACACGCAGAAGGATCTTCTTGAAGTACGTGAAGGAAGATGAGTTCCTACAAATGAGTTCCTACAAAGTAGCATTAGGTTAATTAATATTTTAAAATACTTGGGATAATTAAGCTGTATCTTACACATAAGATTATCGTTTTAATTATGGATCTAGAAGTTCCAACTATAATAGGTAATGTTGAGGAATTGGGCTCAGATGAGGATGTTGTGCATAATGATAAAGTTAACTTAATTAACTTCAAAATATAATGTTAACTTAATTAAATGTAATGTTAACTTAATTAAACTAAATAACTTTATCATATTAAAGTCAATACTATTTCAATTAACATGATTCATATGCAAAGTGACAAAGCACGAGGAGATATATTAGACTGTACACGGGAATTAATGACTACTTAACAACTGTCATTGTTGTTAAGCAAATAGGATGATGTTGATGATCCATATGCCCACCCAACAAGAATAATTGCACATATACATGATTGTGATGTTACGGCTCTTTTAAATTGTCACAATTAAGAAGAAACGAAGATTGGGTAAAGTATAGGTAATAGAAGAAGTTCCAAAAGCA
Source organism: Erythroxylum acuminatum (assembly GCA_026284645.1). Lineage (NCBI taxonomy): Eukaryota > Viridiplantae > Streptophyta > Magnoliopsida > Malpighiales > Erythroxylaceae > Erythroxylum > Erythroxylum acuminatum. Next base: position 2,572 of record JANKOD010028060.1, on the reverse strand, counting down.
ATCCAATTATTTTTGTCAACTTCTCATCAAGTTATCTATTGTCTTCATGATCATGATAATTATTATCAACAAACCAGAACTTTTGTTTAGTTATATTGGCAATTAATGACAAAGTCAAGGAATACATCAAAATATTTGTAAGAATAAAAAGTAGCTGTATCTTTCTCTTGTTAAGATTTTGGTGCAGTAGTAGTTGTTTCTTCTCTTGTTAAGATTTCAGTGGAGTAATACCTGGTAATGGAATAGGCTCAAGGACACTACATATTTTCAATCCACATTAGTCTATTCATAACCTTTACACTAATTTATGTATTCGATTTGAATTCAAATACATGGAATATTTCATGTTTGTTCTTTAACTAGATAATGACATAAAATATAACATTTTATATTCAATTTAAATACTAACGTATCTTAATTTGTAATTAAGTTGACATAAACACAGCCATTGGTATAGCTAGTGTTACTTTAATTAAATCTTGGTTGTTAATCAGAGGATTGGATGAGTTTGTTACCCTATAAATTAGACAACGGGTGGGATATCTACAGGTGAGTGCTGGGGCTTAGAATCCCTACGAGTAATATAACTCTCAACTTGTTGCAATGAGTGGCTTTTTCTTTTACCTATTTTTTTCATAGCTTCTTAATGTCTTGTTATAATAGATAGACAACCTACAAAAAACTAACAACAACTAACAATTATAATAACTATCTTCTTCCATTTGCATAAAGGAAAGTGAAAAATAAGTCTAATACTGCTGCTAACAAGTTCATGATAATTTAGTAACTATGCAAACATTAAGATTCCCTTATATGAAATACCTAGTTACCCAACTAAACCTCAATAAATTCACTATCATTATAATATGTCAGTTTTAACATTCAACCACTTCCTACATCGATATATAAACAAAAGATCAATTCTTAATCTATAAGACAATATGTAAAACAATTCAATCAACGGCCCCCATTAAATTTTTTTCACATGTTAAACTGTAAAACAATCTAAGCAAACTAATGTTAATACTATGACATGCCAAAAGGGCCTAATCAACCTAATAAGTATCAATACAAACACCAATAGACATTCATACATATCACATTATCCATAACATTCATACTCCACAAATATCCATTCATAATCATCAAAGTCGATGCCATGTTGTATTCAATTAAATTCCCATAGAAAATTTTCAATAAACCCTAACTATAAACATTTAGCAACCAATCATAATTATAATTAGAGTTAAAAATGACAACTCAATCCAATGTAGTTTCAAAAAAATTAGGGCAGAAGAAAAAAATTTGACTATTAACCAATTTTATCCATGAATAAATTAGATAAACACTTAATCAACCATGAATAAATTAGATAAACACTTAAACCATAGTAGCTTCCAAATCCCATGCACAAACATTTACACATAATGAAACAAACAATAATGAAACACATATTCAGTTCGGTAGAAAATTGAAGGGCTCCACGTGGTCAGCATACCTTCACCAAACACACAAGTCCACGGCCGGAGAAGACGACAGCAACGAACGACAAAGATGCGACAGTTGGACGGAGAAGATGACGACAAAGAAGAAGCAACAAAGAATAGCGGCAGAGATGGAGAACGAAGGAGGAAGTAGGAAGGTCAAGTGGTGGGGGGAGCCTCCTGAAGCATTTTAAGGATAACGAAACAACAATGTTTCGTTTAAAACCAAACGACGTCATTTCATTATTCTTAAAAAGTTTAACAGAAGTAGTCAACGAGCAACGACGTTTTAATAGCCAACTTATTGACGGATTACTGACAGAAGGTTTTCGTCGATGAATCAAAAAATATAGCGACAAACTTCCCTGTGCAATTTCAACGACAGATATTGCTACCGTCGATAATCCATATTTTTTCAGACAAGTTTTCCGACGGGTGTAGGATTTTTGTCGGTAATTGGCAACGGACTCTTTACTATTGCCAATTTTCCGTCGATAATTGGATTATTTCTTGTAGTGTATCAAATTATCCGGTATATAATAAATAAAAATAAAAATAAAAGAATAAGTAAAAATAAAATATTTTATTACAATAAAAAGAGTACACTAATATTTATTATTATATAATAAACAAATAATAAATTAAATTTAATAATTGAGCCAATTAATGGATTAATATAGAAGAAATTTCTCTAACTTAATTAATGATTAATAAAAAATAATTGTCTCTCTTCTAGCTAAATTAACAGGTAAATAAATTAAGATTATTTGTCTTTGGCAATGAATATGATTAATGTTGGACCCCACTTCCGGAACCCAACCCTCTTATGAACATCAAACCTTGAGCGTGGCTATTACCCCCAATGGCTCGTTCATTGAACCCTTATTGGACAATTATCAACTCATATTCACTACTATACATTTTTATTTCCTTAAGACATCCCAAAAATTTGCTCACTATTTGCTCCATGGCGAGCCCATACTAACCAGTCACTATGATTGAACTCATTTTTCCTACGCGTACACCGAATTTGGAAAACTTAAAATCTTAAATTCATTTTGACTTCTTCATAGAAATCATAGCTTTAT
>JANKOD010028041.1:0-16734 GCA_026284645.1 Erythroxylum acuminatum | reverse complement strand
CGTCAATGGTCAAATTCCACGCTCCCTCTCCCCACGTTTTGACTTGACTTTGATTTAGTGGAAGGGATGAAGTTCCTTTAATGTTCAAGGTCTTATTTTCTAATTATCTGGTTGAAAAAGATTGTGCGCAAGACTATGGAAATCCATGTTTGCGTGTAAAGAAGGGGATGATCATGACCTCACTTCCTTATCTCGGCAGCTTAATGACCCTAACCTTAAAAAGAGATTATCAATTTGTCTTTGACCTTCCATAATTAAAATTCATATTTTAGCCATTTGTAGAGAAAAAATTGCGACTTTTCTTTTTAAGAATGTAAGAGTGTTGCATAATTAGTAACATGTAAAATATTTATGAGGCAAAAAAAAAAAAAAAAAGCTTAAGGTTGTAATTTATGTTCCATTAAAATTAACAAAATGCATTAAAAAAAGAATATTTACACTCATTTGCTATTTTTTTAAAATTTAAGAGTATTACAAAATTTAAGTTTTGTTTTCTTTATAATATTTAAAGGTTGCTCCATGTTTTTCCCCAAAATTCAAGAGCACTAAGATTTTCGATGTGCAAAACATCAAAATCACTTTTCCTTTGCTCACAATGAAGTGTTCAACATTAATTAGTATAAAATCAACAAATTACTATATATTTTCGTGATTTAAACTTATAACCTTCTGGTCACAAAAAATAGCTTTTATTAATTACTCCAAAGCTCACTTCTAAATCGTAATTTACTGATTAATTTTGTTGATTAACTTTTACACCCTTCTTAATTACAAGTATTGCTGTTACATGACTCTTATCTCTTGAGTTACGTGCTAAACTAATTGAGAAAAAAAAAGTCAAATTTGTTTAGTCAAAAATTCTTAATAAGTAAAAAAAGTCAATTTGCTTAGTCAAAAATTTTTAATAACTTAAAAAAAAAGAGCGGTCATCCACGACCCATGTTTTTAACTACAAATTCAATTTAAAATTAATAGATAAAATTTAAATTAACTTTACTTTTAATTAAATTCAAATCTAATGAACTTCGCATCTAGAGGGTTCAATCCAATTTTCATTCAAAACCTAAAAGTACTCCTAGAACCTAGAAAAAAGTCAAAAGTCAAAAAGAAATTCAAAGTCTAATCAAATTTAAATCGTAAGTCCTTTAAAATTTTTCAAATTATTAAAAAAAGATCATTATAACAAATTACAAACAATCGAATTAAATTTGTTATTTGATGGTTCAATATATAATCACAAAGCCAACTTTACTAATTTAACTATAATATTCACTCATTCAAAATCATTATATTAATTCAGGGAAGGTGTCTCGTGACGGTACTTATCATATATATTTGTCGTAATATAATTTTTGTCTCTTTTTAATGTGAACATTCGGCAGGAAATTTAGTTCCGCGTCTCATGCAGGATACGTTCAACGTGATGTACTATTCAATTCCTTTATGGTTGCTAGCTGCTTAATTTTTAATTCCTTGAAGAATAATCCGACACAAAAACATGATAAATATTGAAGCTTTTGACTTAGTTCTGGTCATACGACGTCTGCCTTAAATTAATTGTAGTTCAAAACCAACGTAATGTCTTACTCTGTCGTTGCATCTTCAATCACAATACGTAATTCTCAGATAATAAATGTATCTAAGCATAAGTTTGTGGGTTCCGAGTCAGTCTCCACCAAGAGTAACGTTATCAAACCAGCCGTCGATATGGAAAGTAAATCGCGTTACGAGGAGGAGAAACAAGTCGTATTAGTGTTACAAATTAATTATTTTTAATAAATATTGAATAAATTATTAATTGCACAAAATAATTTACATAGTTGTTCAATTTAACTCGCATCGATTAAAACAACAGATCATAAACTGTCATGGACGATCAATCACAATAATCAAAGAACCGTGCAGAAAATAAAACGAACATACAGATTTACATAATTCACTAAAATATGGCTATGTTCATGAGCAGTTAAGTTTTTTTTTTATTCACTGTGAGTGTTTTCGATACAACGATACACTAGGAGAATAGAATACAAAAGCATAACGATATTTCGCTCCGAAAGCTTGGTGTAAAGTCCGATATATTTTATCAGGTTCCGTATCTTAACACAAAACACATAGAAAGGGCATTTTGTATTTCTAGAATATAGCAATTTACATAGTTTTCTCTTCATTGCTTAAAAAGAGAAAGGTTAACAAATGAAAAAATTTGTAGTACAAAAATGAAATAACATTTTAGAGAAAAGGGGGTGATTATTAGTCTTCTATACTGAATTGTTAATCATCAAAATACATGGCGTCCACTTGGAAAAGGCTTTCGTGTTTCTGATTCTGGAGCATGGAGCCTCGTCTCTTATTCACCAGTCTTCGCTTGGGGTTGGGTAGCAGCAGCCACTCCAAAAGGAACCACGAGACGAGGATAGACGACACTGGGTCGAGGCAAAGCGTTACCAGCGAAGTTCATTTCGTTAACAGTACTTGGACAGCCTGAACCACCACTTCCAGGAATGTAAGTGCAACCTGAAGACCCTGAAGGTGGTACGTTACCTCTCTGGAGACTCTCCAGTGCAAGTTCTTTACGGATCAAGTAGTCTTCACTCAGTATTCTGCTAGCTTCGTATTTCTGAGCATGCATACAAAGCATAACACAAGCTGCCAGCACGAGTATGTGTAGAGACCTCATGATGGTTTCTTCAAGGAAAAATATGTAGAGCTTCATGGAGGATGAAGAGGGTATTTATAATGATAATCTCTGAAGCTTAGACTAAGTATTTTAATAGCGAAAAGATTTGGACTGTTGACTACCAAGGCTTGTTCTTTGGTTTTTTGTTGAATACGTCAACAAGGAAGAAAAAGAATGGTAATATATGTTTTTTGCTGGGCTTGGGCCCCAAGGTTTTGCATTTGACTTGGTATTTTCTTGTGTAAACAATTAAAAACAAGATCTTTGTAACTGGATTAAGGAAATGAGGCTAGTGTTTTGAACAATAAATTAAATAGGTGTTTGATTGTTTCTTAATATCAATACAAGGTTCGGTTGTTTGGGAGATGAAATTTCAAGGTGATTTGAGTTTTCACTTGCGTCAGAGTTTTGAATGTTGGGGAAAGTAGATCAGAATGTGCTTGTGAATTGTCATTCGTCAATGCTGACATTACAAGCACAAGATAGGTAAATGCCAATCTTAATATATAGTGGGAGCGTTGTTACATACTCTGGATTTACATGAAAGGATTAAAATGAAGGTTTATGTAGAATACCTAAATTTCGGTTTCATCTTAGATTTCGATGCCAATTTCGAGCTCTAAACGTCTCCGAATCTCTAGGGACCTTTAGTGGAAAGTAATCACCGACTTACGGGCTAGGCTTTCTACAGTTTCTTCAAATCACAAGCTTTCTTAACGGGTCAGGAATCCTTATGCTCATGACTGATTTCTTGAGTAACTGCAGAAGACCTTAACCTTTATATAGTTTCCATATCGGCCCTCCCTATCACAAGGACGATATGGACCCAGTCTACACTAATTGAGACCTATTTTTTATCTGAACTTCAACCCATTAATCTAGATCATTTATTGGGTCGCTTTATTATCTTTATCTGAATCAAATAATTAATTTCAAAACCAAAATTGTAATTAATGTTAGTTCCACTGTACGAACCATAGACAATTATCCCTAAGGACAAAAAATGTCTAACAGCCAAATGACAGGGAGATGAAATCATCAATTAAGATTTATATTACACGTGTTTTCCTTTTAGTTTAACTTGTTTTTGGAAAATTGAAAATTACAATAAATTAGTTGAATTTGAAAATTACTTTAAAATGAATTAAACCTAGGGATGATAACCGTCAATTTTTTAAAATAATTTTTAAAAATTAAAATATAAAATAATTATTTATTTAATTAGGTTTAAGTCTGAACTGCTCGAGACCCAACTCTCTAAATAAATAAATTTAGTTATTTTTAGATATCGTTTTGCTTATAACAATTGGGTTGTAAATCAGGTTAAAAATAACTAAATTTAGGCCTATCAACCACAAATTGCCCTCCCCTAATTAAACCCCATAAAATCAATAAATTAATTATAACGAATAAATAATTCATTAAATTAATAAATTATAAGGCCCAATAACAGAGGCTGATGTATGAGCAGACCCCATTACACTTTCTAAGATTCAAAAGAAAAACTCCACCATACAGTTTAGAGGAAGATCTCATCTCACAACTTTGCAAGATGGAGAATTACTCACAAGTGTCAGACTTAAAGTTATGAACACCGTGCTTAGCCGATACTATAATTGGTTATAGTATGATACTTAATTGGTACAGGTCAATAGTAATTACCATTTTAGATAAAATTTTAAATTTATAATATAATCTGAGTTTTTTAATTATAAAATAATCTCTTAATATATTGTACTATATAATTTATAATTTTACATCAACCATATTTTTAAAAATTATAATAATAATAATTTATTTATTTATATTAATATTACTTTTCAAGTATATCAACGGCAAAGGAATATAACAGTTAGCAAAATACCAAAACCAGCCAGGAGGAATGATTGAACTCATAGCTATTGTATCGTTACGGGATGCTTTCGAAGGAGCTAAGCGAGAAGAACGAGTAGAGAGAAGGCGTTCAAAGGGAGAAAAACGGAGATGAATGAAAGTACTAGACTACTAGTGCAATACAATAAGTTACGGGTTGGAAGAGCCTCGTACGTCTAGGTACAGGGCTTTTTTTATGTATTAATAATAACTTTAATTAATATAAAAAAATTATTTAATCATTATACGAATATAAAATTAAGAGTAATATAAAGAGTAATATAAAGTGTTTAAAATTTTACAATTTTATCATATAATAAATAATAATTACATAAAATATTAAATAAAAAGAATAATAAATATTTATGACTCACTAGCTATTACAATTTATAACAAGAGTTCACACTGAGGAAATAACAACTAAAAGTGAAAGCTGAAATAAAAATATTTATAATTAAATTTGTATTGCATATATAGAATTTAACAGATACATGGAATATAAGTGAAATTAAAAAAAGAGAAGAAATAAAAACCTGAAGCTTTATTCAATCGAATACTGCTCAAATCGAATTGATCTGAGTTCTCATTGGATACAAAATCCTTATCATAGAGAGGAATCTCATCATCACCATTATTCAAATTCACTGCACCAAATAACATGTCATTATTTTCTCATATAAAATTATATTCTCTCAATCTCATATACCAAACTCGATTCCTCATAAATCTAACCCGCCAAAAAATCAATATGGTTAAGATCAATTAAACCTATAAATCTAGTTGTTCTATTAAGAGTACTAGCAAACAAATAAAATTAAATTATTACGAAATTGCAAGAAAATATATCTAACTTAATAATAATAATAACATACTTTTCTCAAAACTTTAGATTATATCGACCAAAGATCAAGTCATTTAATGTTTTGTGGTCTAACCTATTCCTTTTCTTGGAATGAACAAATTCAAATGTACTTTAATTCTTTGCATACCTGTTGCACTCACACTTTGACTTAGAATTCGAATTGCAAACTTTTACAATTCTGGAATATCACTTCTGAATTGGTCTCACCAAGCAACTTTAAGACAAAAAGTATCATTATAAATAAAATAAAGTGATGATTAATTTTCAACAATTAACAAAAATGAGAAAAATGCATACCTAAATTAAGTTTGTTTCTTTGACAAATAGTAATTGGTATTCCAAAATGACTAAAAGCATCCATATAAATCTCCATTTGTGAGTTAAGGAGATCTTGTATCATCTTATCTTATGAGTAATAATTGTTGTAATAGTTAATATTATTCTCCTATTAACTTCAGTTTTTTTTTTGGAAAAGTTGGTCTGAAATAGATACTAAGATTTAAAAATGTCTCAACTGTAAACAATAGAGAGTAAAGTTGTCTATCTCATTTCTCATTGATGACTACAAGATAAGGTGTGTACAAAAAAAATCTATTTTTCATATTGACCTTAATTGTTTCCTTCACCCTCTCCATGACATCATAAAAATAACTAATTATTTCTTTCCAATCACTATCAGTTAGATGAAACACCATCACCAAAGACTTACAAACTTAGATGACAAATTAACACTGAGACCAAAATTCAATATTTTCAAGTATAATTCTAGAAACCTCTAATCGAACATTAGACCTAATATGTTGAGATGCAACTCACTTATCACTTATAAATATTTATCTCAACTCCTTTTTTATTAGAATAAAACACTGAAGTAATAAGAAATTAATTGCAAATCTTGTAGTAGCAGGATGACACAAATTCCTACGATTGGTAAAATTCTCTCTCATTAAATTCAAGATCCATGTACGATTGTAAATGAACTTGGTCACCTTTTTTTATTTCTGCACAATCTTATCAATAGTAAGAAAATACCAAACATCTTCTATAGTTTCAACATCAGATTAATGCAATGTACAACATCACAAAGAGTCTAATAAAAAAGAATTATACTTGTTTTGCAAACCTTCTTTCAACTGCTTTATTAGCAGAATCATTGTGAGTAATGTACTAAACAATATTTTCTTATCCAACTTCATTCACAACTTTATCAAAATTTTGAAATAAAGTATTAGTATTCCTAACAAAGCTAAATGCATCATTGGACTTCAAAAATATTGTCCCTTTTAAATAATAATAATAATAATAATAATAATAATAATAGTAGTAGTAGTAGTAGTAGTAGTAGTAGTAGTAGTAGTAGTAGTAGTAGTAGTAATAATAATAATACATTCTTTATATTATCATCCCAATTAATAATGCATAATTAAATTAAGTGTTACTCAATTAGATTAAATACCAATTTAAGTTCATAACACACCTTAAACAAGTCCATTTAAGTCCTATTATACCATATAAATTAACCTAACCTTATATAGTTCATCAATTGCACAAAATCCCTTTTTTCACCTTCTAATCATTTCCCACAATTATGGGATAAGTGACCCGAAACCTCCAAACATTTGTTTTCGTAGGACAGGTTTTTGAATCAGTTTTGTATGGCCATTCTGACCTAGAAACTGACGTTTTTAGACAGTTTGTTCTTATTAAAAAAAATGTTCCTATACATATTAAGTTTCAAAAGAAATAAAGTTAATGCAATTTGGTTCATTATTCTGAGAGTTATACCCAAAATACTACAAATTGTTCTCAACTGTGGACAGTAACCACAACTCAACTTCAAGCCAAATTTCAAACCCTTTAGTGACAGAAATCAAATTCGATTCCTTCATGAAAGTTGTAAATATATGTATCTAGTTTAATATGAATTTAAAATCGTCCCATTTTTATGTCCACGGGTCAAGATATAGCTAAAATACCGATGCCTGTTTAGTAGAATTGCTCCTTCTAACAAGTACCTAGCATGTATCAAGTTTCTAACTTCAATTCTTCATTATTTCAGATGTTCAAGCTAAACTAAGCTTCCAAGCAATCAACATATACCTATTATTAAGGTGCAACTTTCAGCACCAACTAGATAATAATACATTGAGTTACAAGACCTACTTATTGATGAAATAACTTACAAAGATGATAATCCAAGTTCAGCAAAGTTCTAGAGGTTGAGAGGGGGAGTTGGAGAATTTTGGTGCAGAGAAGAGAGCAAAGTGAAAAATGAGCAAAATAGAAATTGCTCTATCAGAATTTGCCACATCCAAAGCTAGGTGTCATTGAATTGGAGCAACAAATGTCTCCATGCATGAGCTTCATGTGTAGTATGCAGGAGCTGCCATGTGTCAATGATACATTAGGCCATATGTCACACACTTAGTGCTGCCATTTGTCAATGTATCAACTATGCCATTTGTCAATGCTTTAACCATGCAAAATGTCAGTAATTCATAGGTTAATCGTTCTAATTTTCATGTACCAACTTAACTTGCCACTTGACAATTTTTCCTAGACCAAATGTATATTTAAATACTTCAATTCTTTAATGGCATCAATTAATTTCAATTCACTAACTATGATCCACTTGACTGAAAATTCAAGTCATATGTCTTTCATATTCTAATCATACCACAATTCTGACTCCTATCACACATGTACTTTCATAAACATGTATTATTTCAACTAGGGTGTACTTTGAGGCCTTACACTTCAATATACTCACTACATCCTAAATACTAATAAAAGAATTTTCACTACCAATTTTGTTGTTTAATCTTTGCTTCTATCTTTCTCATGCTAATACTTTTTAAGCAAAGTCTTCATTTGTCATTTCGTACGATGACTCACTTTCTTACAAGGCTCCACATCACCCTTGATCCTAACTAAATGCTTCATTAATCTGGTTATTCTCTCACCTTTCAAATGCTTGTTACAGTATAAATAAATATATGGTTCTTCATTCCAGGAACCAATCAAACATGAGTCCAAGTTGGATCATTGAATTTTTCTATACCTGAAGTGACTGAATTATCAGGTGTACTTAAACTTCCTTCTATTTATCTTTAAAAAAATGAAGACATATATTAAAATTAACTTAATAACTTCATATCAAAATCAAGTTGTGTCTAATAATAGGAAGAAATAGAACAACAATAGTTTCTCAACAATTATACGATATATATATATATGCAAATGACCTTCATAAACTTATATAAATGACTCTTTAAGAAAAATCGATAATTAAGCACATCCCAGCTAACAAATTTTCATGTTTCTTAACCCAAACTTCAAATGTATGCATTGATTGCTACACTTTCACAACTAGAATTTATTTTGTATGATTATATAATTTAAACATAAGTTACAATTCACAATTATAACCCATTTTTGTGTAATTACATTATTCTACCATAAAGAAACAATTGTAACCATTTTGTATGATTACATAATTCAACTATAACTATAAACTTATAAGTCATTTCTATAACTTAATTTGTGTAATTACATAATTCAACTATAAAGTCATAAATATGATTCTTTTGTATGATTATATGATTCAAACATAAACTCACATCTATAAACTATTTTGTATGACGACATAAATTTGTAACTATACCTCATTTTGTATGATTACATAATTGAACTATAAACTTATAATGTAACTCTTTTTTCTGTGATTATATCTATCATAAACTCACATCTTTAACTTAATTTGTGTAATCGCATAATTCAACCTAAATTAAGTAACCTATTTTGTATATTACAAATCAATTTATAATATATAACCTAATTTATAATAAAAACCAACACTTAATTTAATATTTCTCGAATTTCAAACAATAGCACAAACTTCAATTTTATATTGAATGATTGAATCCCCAATTTCCATAATCCAAACAACACAAAAGACAAAACACATTGAAATTTCAAATATTTTAATTCTACATAGAATCCTTAATCTTATTCCATAATTTCCAAAATTTAGGTAAAACAAACACATCTATCCAATATTTAAATATCAAGCTATCCTCTATTTCCAAAATGCGAAGTCTAAACTTTGATTACTTTTATTATTTATGACACAACTATAAGTCGCTCACACACACAAAAACTACCAACTCAACACTCAACACAACCCAAATCCACTAATCAATGTTGAAGCGCACTACACACAGTTCAATTGTTCAAGGTTGATTTGCATTTTACAACTATGAGACTTGAAGTTTGTAGTTCCACTCAGTGTCGATGAGGCTTGACTGTGATGGTATTGGTGACTCAATGAGGCAAGTCAGGAAACCGAGGGAGTGACTGTAGAGAAAGATGGGAGGAGTGGTTGGCTGGTTTTTTGACCAGGAGAGAGTGAGGTCGAGGTAACTGTGGTGAAGGAGAGATCGTGAGAGAGCGTGAAGCGATTGTACAGAGAAGAGAGGGTGAGGTGAGGATTGCGACTGAGTAGGCACATGCGGCCGTGTGCCATGGGGATGTGTGAAATTGCAATAGGTTGACCACTGAGAGTGAGAGCAGAGAAGTGAGATGAGAGACTGAAAGTGAGACTAAGACGCTAAGAGCAGAGGAGCAGGAGGATGGAAGAGGAGTTAGATAAGTTTATGGTTACTTTTTTTAAAAAAATTACAGTTCAGTATGATGAGTGACCAATATTTTGATATCGACAGTACAAAATCACTTAATACTGTATTATTTTTTGATAGGATCAAATCTTCTGGGCCTATAACACTGAGCCAACTTCGTTTCAGATGATCCCATCCACACAAATATGTGAGACCCAAAGAAATGTGTGAATGGGATCGTCTGAAACATGATTATGGGCACAGAAGGTTTTGTTCCTTTTTTGATCGATACAGTACAATACCCATAAATTTGGTCATGCTCTATAGATTCTTGTCAAATCAACTACTTCCCCGATTCTTCATTATACTCCCTCGTCTCCTGTTCAAACTTTTGTAGCCCACTTTTCTTCTCCATCCCTCTCTACAACTAATCTTCCCTCAACCTCTGCCATTCCTCCTAAACTTTTTTCCACATCTGTCACTGAATTTCAACATTTTAAAGGGGCTAGAAAGACCTGGAAATAGGTTGTGGGCGACAACTATGATTTTTCCTTGATTTACAGTCTACTTATTGAGATTGAAGGGAAGCTAATGGTGGCTCCTAGTCTAGATATTATGTAGGAAGGTTCTAGGACATGAGAAGCTGCTCTTGTTGGTTTTTTACGGATAAAAGGCCTGCATTTCCAGTGATACAAGCATGGGCCTAAAGAAACTAGAAAGGGAGAGGTTTAATGGAAGTTAAGCTAACTGAGGAGGATAACTTAATCTTTACCTTCTCCTCAAAATCGGAAGCTCAAAAGGTAATTGAAGAAGGCCCTTGGCACATCACTCAACTTCCTTTATTTCTTCAAAATTGGCAATCGGGCATGGAATTAGAAAAAATTAGATTGAAAAACATTCATCTATTGGTGAATATCCACAACATTCCTTTGGAATAATGGACAACTAAGGGTTTGAGTATGCTAGCTATTTATTTGGGAAAACCAATCTGTATAGATGAAAACACTGCGTTGAGGAAAAGGGTTAGATTTGCACGGTTATTTGCGAGTATGGATATTTCTAAGGAAATGAAAGAAAGCATCCATATCCTAAAGTTGGCAAATGAACATTCTCTCAGAGACGATAAAGTTATAGTTACATACCAGTGGAAATCTTCTCTAAAAGCACAAGACAAAGAATAGAAACCTAAAGGGAGAGTTTTCACTAGAGGAGACTATTGGGAGGTGACAGGTATAGAAAAGATTAATTCAGAAGATAACAAAGATTGGGAGGAAGCAGAACAAGTTTATGATAATCATGAAACGATTCAGGTTGATAAGGATTCACCTAAAAATGGGGAGAGTATTCAAGAGGAAAAAAGTCCAGATTTAGTTCAGCAAGGAGGAGTTCTTCAGAATCCATTTAGTGACTTAAATAAGTCACTAAGGAATAAAAGGGAGAATGTGGTGATGCTATCGTCTGCAACCAAATATAAAAGAAATCACTTCCATTAAAACAAATTAATGTAGTAGCGGTAAGCGGATATCGTTCCCACGAGGAATCTCTAACGGTAAAGGTTAGCTAGTTCAAACGAAAATAGAAAGGGGGTTTTGTCACGACAATAAAAATAAAAGGAAATTGCAAATTGAAATAATTAAGTCGACAAGAAAATAAATTAAGCATAATTAAATTGAAATAAAAAGAAACAATAAAATAAACAAAATCCATAACTTGACTTTAATGAAAATAACAAAATTCCTAATTGAAATTGCATAAAAATTAAAAACAAGGAAATTAGAAATTAATTTAACTAAAACCTTAAATCTATGATTAAGCTACTTGGCAAGTGCATAAAAAATAAACTATGGAATTAATTAAAGGAAGTTTGCGGTAGCAAGGATGGGCGTTGATGTTGCTGTTGGTTTGTTGCAAGAGAATAAAGGAAATTGCAAATTGCGGTAAAACAAGAAAGGAATTGCGTCGATGATCACTGTTAAAGTAAAAGAAGAATAAAGAAGAACCAGCGACAGCCAAGGGAATGGGTATGCGTCAGCGTGGACCAAGCCAAGACCCAAGGATTGCGGCAGAACATGGAAATATAGAGAATGGGACGATGGCACTGCTGGAAATCAATAAAAAACGTGGATCAGCCCAAGAACAAAAACGATTATGACGATAATCCAAGAATAAAATGATGATCAGCCAAAGCAAAGGATGCGTGCGTCGTTGGATGATGTAATTTGAGAATATCAGATGACGCAAAGGCAAATCAGAAGACAAGGAGAAGAATTGGGTTGCGGCAATCTTAAGAGAAAAGAAATCTAACCTAACCTAATCTACCATTAAACCCCAAGCTAATCTATGGCCGCCTTTACTTTAAATCCAATACATATATAAAAAAGCTGCTGCACTAACATCATCTTCCTAATTAAATTTAATCTCTCCATGATCTTGATCTTGCTTTGTCCAGATTAGGTTGGTCTTTCAATTTCGGTAGAAGATGTCTTGAAAAGAAGTTCAGACGATCTTGGGCGTTTGTGTTCTAATTGAAGATGGATTCTGGAAATTTTTGCAGATTTAGGATTCTGTCCTTATTTTTCCTCTTTTCGATCTTTTTCGTCTTTAGGGCATTGGAAACCCACCTGTGAACATTTAACAATTAATTCCATCAATTTATAAATACCAATTTAACAAATCAATAAATATTAAGTCCAACAAATATGCATTTTAATCGACTTAACAATCATTGGATGGAAAGACACCATTTGAGGTTTGGTTTGGGTTGAAACCGAAAGTGCAACACTTGAGGGTATTTGGATGCATTGCTTATGTACATATTCCTGAAGCTAGAAGAACCAAGCTAGATGAAAAGGCAATCAAGGGGGTGATGATGGGATATAGTAGAGAATTAAAAAGCTATCGGATTTATAATCCAGAAACAGAGAAAATGTTGGTGTCTAGAGATGTAAAATTTGATGAAAATGAAACATGGAATTGGGATGAGCTGATTGATGGCAGACCAGGGAAAGTTGGTGTTGAATTCTCATTATATGATCCACATGTAGATGAAATAGCAAGAGAAGATGCAGATGATGATTACAACCTTGGAGGTGATGGATCTCAGGATGAGACACCTCACACGGATACATCAAAAATCAAATGACAATGAGAGCAATGGAGGACAAGAGGAGAATCTGTCAAGTCCTGAAAGTGGAGGAGTGAGTTAGGATTCATAAGAAGGCTCATCAAGCTCTAATAGTGCTCACAAGACAAGGGACTTGTCCTCAATTTATAGAGAAACTAACCTTATTTTTAATTTTAGGTACAGGGCTGAAGATGATGAAGAACAGGATGAAGCATTAATCATGGTTAAATCTGCATTAGTTGTTGGTTCAGAACCGAAGACATTCAAGCAAGCAATCAAGAATGAAGTATGGAAGAGATCTATAGATGAAGAAATCAAAGCAATAGAGGGCAATGGAACTTGGCTGCTGGTGGATCTAACTTCAGCTGAAACAAAGGTGGTTGATTCGAAGTAGATATTCAAGGAGAAGTTGAATCTGGAGGGCTCAATCAACAAACATAAAGCAAGGCTAGTTGTGAGAGGATATAAGCAAGAATATGGTATAGACTACACCAAAACCTATGCTCCAGTTGCAAGATTAGACACGGTGAGGATGCTATTGGCTCTAGCTGCAAATAATGGGTGGAAAGTGCATCAAATGTATGTCAAGAGTGCCTTCTCGCATGGGATGCTAGATGAGGATATGTACTTGAAACAACGAAAAGGTTATGTGAAAAATGGCCATGAGCATAAGGTGTATAAGCTTGTAAAGGCTTTGTATGGCTTGAAACAAGCTCCAAGAGCTTGGTACTCAAGAATCAACAATTACTTGATGCAAAATGGCTTTGAGAGGAGCAAAAGTGAAGCAACTTTGTATGTCAAGACCTATACCGAAGGTAAATTGATTGGCTCAGTATATGTTGATGACTTGATGATTATAGGGACTAAAGACAAGCTTGTGAGTGAATTCAAAGACTCAATGCAATCAGAATTTCAAATGACTGATTTGGGAGAGATGAGATACTTCTTGGGATTGGAAATTCAACAAAGGAATGATGGTATTTTCATTCATCAAAGAAGGTATGCTGAGGTGTTGCTTGAGAAATTTGCATTGAAGGATAGTAGTGGCATGACAACACCAATGGAACATCAACTGAAGTTGGAGACAACCAAAGCAGGTGAAAATTTCGATGAAACTTACTATAGAAGCATGATCGGATCATTAATGTATTTAAGTGCATCTAGACCTGACATTGCTTGTGTTGTCAATATATTGGCTACTTTCAATCATAATCCCTCAAGATATCATGCATTGTATGCTAGGAGAGTATTAAGATATGTTAAATATTCGGTTGATCATCGCATATGGTATGGAAGAAGGAAAAGTGTGGAGTTATATGTGTTTAGTGATGCAAGCTATGCTGGAAATGAAGATTGCAAAAGTAGGAGTAGATATTGTTGTAGTTTGGGGACAGGTATACTTGCATGGAGCTCAAGGAAGCAAAATATGGTAGCTCAGTCTACTATCGAGGTTGAATATGTGGCTGTGAATGTGGAAGCCAAGCAAACACAGTGGATGAAGATGATTTTGATAGATGTTGATGAATTGAAAGGAAAATGTATGACTATCTATTGTGATTCAGGTGCAGCAATTGCAATGGCTGAAAATCCTTCGGATCACATGAGAACTAAGCATATGAGAGTCAAGTATCATTATGTTAGGGAGCTGATTGAAGAGAAGGAATTTAAGATGTCTTTTTGTCGATCCAACTTCCAACTTGCAGATATATTCACCAAAGCATTACCAAGGTGGAGGTTTGAATCACTTAAAAAGATGATTGGTGTTCAGGCTCCACAAGACAAAGGAGGAGCTGTTGGGTGGAGTTGTCTTGAGCAGCCTGAAGTGTTAAAATTGGTAGAAGAATTGGCAATGTCAGTAAAGGTTAGGAAAAAAAGAAAGCTGAAGGGAAAGATGAAGGAGCTCAAGTGCAAATGGAGATTGGAATTGATGATCCTAGGCATAATTCAAGGCCACATGGATCAAATCAATGAACTTAAAGATCAAATGAATGAAGCACAAGGCAGAGAGGAGAATGGAAAATGAAAGAAGCAGATGCAAACTCATCTGTTGCACAGCAGAAGTTGAGAATTCCAGTTAGTTACTTGGAGGGAAAAGTAACAAGAAGAAATAGAACAAATTGAAGCAATTAAGTGCAAGTTGATTGTTCAATGTTGCTAAACAAGAATCAAGCAATAAGAATGTTGTTAGGAGTAATTAATGAAGATATGGACAGATCACTATGTGGACAATTCTTTATGCAGCCATGTTTGCTTTTTTCAGAAAATGCTACCCACTGCACAAGTTCCAGCTTTTTCAATTATAGTTTTGGTTTTACTAAAGACAAAGTGTGTCATTTTGTGTTTTTCTAAATCTAGAAAAGTCAGTATTAGTTAGTCATTACTCATCAGGTTATGCTTTTGTTCTCTAGTTTTTCTAAATTGTAGCAGAAAGTTGTAGAGCTGATAAAAGCTCATAATCCTCGTCGTTTTCATATGTAAGAGAAAAAAATTGAAAACCATCATCAATACAAAAGACTCAATACCATTTTCCAGATTACATGTGTGTTTGTATGTTTAGCATGCAATTTTATTTCTCTGGAGTTGAATAGTAGTTGTTGGTTCTGATTTATTTAAAATCTGAAGTTTGATTCTTTGTTTTTTGCACGATAGTGAGTAACTAAGGCAACACATACACAAAACAGAGGGTTTTAGAAGTTCAATTCGGGTCCAAAGAGCAAACACTTCATTTCTATATACACCATACATACACAGATTCGTGAGAGGAATCAAAGTTCCAATTTTCATACATTATACATTCAGCAGATTACAAATTCAAGAATAGAGGAGGAGTTTAAGAAGTGCAGTGCAACTTATTTTCCCTTGTATTGAAGCAGACGTGAACAATGACCGGAGGTGTTTGATATTTTGCTTCATCCATCATTCACGCTCAACAGGTTGTGCAGAGTAGGGGCCATCTTTAAACCTTCAAGAAAGCATCTTCAAGAAATGGAAACATGGCCAGAATGCTAGCGGGAAGAAGGTATGCTCCTAATTCTTCTATGCTTTCAATAAAAATTAAGGCAGAAATAATGTGATATAGGTAAATAATAAGATTAATTCATAGTTTTTGAAAAGCAAAAATGAATATATTAAAAGCACAGAAGAATTATTCTTATTAAAACTATCAATTCATTTTTGCGTTTCAAAAACTATGAATTAATCTTATTATTTACCTATATCACATTATTTCTGCCATAATTTTTAAATTTTTTATACAATATAAGAATTCTTCGTGTTAAAACTAAACAATAATTCAGAACAGATGCAGCCCCCACTCACTTGGCAATAAACTTGTTTTTGTGTATTATAGAAGATACTTTGGGCACAAACCGCAAACCCACAATTCGTCCAAATGCCAAAAAGCTATACAAATTGTTTATGAACAGAAACAATATGACATGGGAAGAATTTGGGTACAAGGTACAGCTTTTCCAAACTGGGTTTATGGGAGAGCCAAATGAGATGAAGCCTGGAAGTGGTGAGTTTCATGAGAACCCATCGTCCTGCATCTGCGAGGAAGGAGCTCCTCAAAATAAGAAAA
>JANKOD010027629.1:0-16872 GCA_026284645.1 Erythroxylum acuminatum | reverse complement strand
CAACTAACTGCTCTTCTTTGTCACGTGGAAGTTTCTTTCTCCTTGCATATACTTGTAGAGGACGTGGGTATGTATCACTAGACGACGGGCCGGTCTATCCCGACCCGTCAGGTGACATCTCTAGATGTTGTAGAATTGGACACAGGAATCAGATCAAGCAAAAAACTTTCCTTGTCTTCCCTTATTGAATTCTCCCCCTAAAGATAAGGATTATTGAAATACGAATCTTGTTCATTGAATTTGATATCTATTGAGATATAAAGCTGCTTTGATGAATAGTGATAACACTTATACCTGTATGAGTAAAAAAAAAAGCCCATAAAGACACATTTTAGAGCCCTAGGATCTAATTTTTCTCTATTATGAGTATGAACAAATAACAAACACCCAAAAATTCTAGGAATAAGATTGTTGGTAGTATTTAGATTTGGGTAAAATGTTGAAGGGACGTCCATAGGACTTTTGAGACCCAAGACTCTAGAAGGCTCTCACCTGTAAGAACTGCTTCCTCCCAAACGTCTTAGTTATATTATTTTGGAATAATAGAGTTCGTGTTTTTTCAAGGAGATGATTATTTTTTCATTGTACTTCCCCATTTTGTTATGAAGTATACTCATAAGATGACTCATGAACCTTTTCTTCTGTTTGAAAGTATGGGATAAGA
The DNA here is from genome assembly GCA_026284645.1 of Erythroxylum acuminatum. Taxonomy (NCBI): domain Eukaryota; kingdom Viridiplantae; phylum Streptophyta; class Magnoliopsida; order Malpighiales; family Erythroxylaceae; genus Erythroxylum; species Erythroxylum acuminatum. The sequence continues at coordinate 16,208 of JANKOD010027629.1, read as the reverse complement.
ACTTGATTGAAATAATCCCTGGCATTATCTATCCTAAACTTTTGATATTAGTCCTAAATTGGTTTTTGATCATGGAGAAAAAAATTGGGAGCATGTTACTAACATTAGATTTATGTTTGAATAAAAGAATCTAGGTAACATGAGTATAATCATTGATAAAAGAAACAAATCATCTTGTCCTAGAAGTACTCGAAACAATAGATGGACCCCAAATATCACTATGAATAAGTTAGAAAGGAATCTCCTTCAATTGCTAATCAGAAAAGGCACATGCTTGTGATTAGCAAGCTCACATACCTCACAATGAAAATTTTCAACATCATGATTTGTAAATAAATAGGAAAACATAATCTTAATAATTCGAAATGATGGATGTCCTAACCGATAATGGTTAAGCAAAGTTTTTTCTTTATTGGATGCAATAGAATCTGATATGAAAGAATGAGATAATTTGCACTTAGTTATATTCCACTAAATTGGTGCTATAAGATAGTAGAGGCCTTCTCATTCTCTAGTAAGTCCAATCATCCTACCTGAATCCTTGTCTCGAAATACACAATGACTGTTGTAAAAAAGTCACATTACAACATAAATCTTGGGTGAGTTTTTGTATGGAAACAAGGTTGGTTGATAATTTAGGAACATAAAAAACATTTCTTAAGAGTTATTGATGGATTTATTTTGATATTCCCTAGACTTGCTACAGTTGTTAAAGATCCATCAGATATGGCTCCCTTTTCCACTTCTTGGACATGGAGTGTAGGTTGAGAAACATTTGGATAAATGGGTCATATGGTCTGTAGCTTTTGAGTCCACAACCCAAGAGTTGGTAAAGCTTGTATTTGAGGGATTTAATCCAAAGAAAAATGGAAACTTACCTGAATATGCCAAATAACAAGTACCCAAAGGCTTTTCATGGCCTTTTATAAGAGATCTCACTTTCTGAATCTCTTATTGGTTAAGACTACTCTGCTTTTATGATGCTAATTCCACTAATTGCTGGAATCAAGCAGTTTCTTCCGACCATGTAGTAGTGATATTTCTTGCTTCAACTTTTGATATTTTCCTCTTTCTACAAGGGGGCTAAACCTTAGACGCTTCCAACAATAAAGGCTGGAAGAAAGGCGCTGTTTAGAGCACAATAATCAGCAATGAAGGCTAAGATGAAAGAGATAAAACAAAGAGGAGACAACAATGAAGGTTGAAATGGAAGGAAGAAAATAGGGTGTAGCAATGAAGGCTGAACCAAAAGGAGAAAAAAATGGAGATATGTTTACAGCAATAAAGGCTGGAAACAACTTGATCCAAAGAATCTAACTTGGCTATGATATCATGTCAAAATTTGAATAAGAACTGTATTTTTTGCATATCTCTAAAGTTACAGTAAGTGTTACTCATATACAACATTCCAGTACCTATAAATGGAAACTAATAATTCTAATGTAATATCTATTCCCAAAATTTATGGGATACTCTCTAATCCTATGATTTATGAGATATTTTAATATAATTTAAAACTTAATAAAATTCAATCAATCAATCAATCTGTATACATGATTTTTCCACAAGAACACTAATCCAAGTAGATCAATAGCCTAAAATAATAGAAAGGAAGCATAGAACTTTGTTGGATTATATAAGGCTATCATTAATAGGACATAGTCCAATATTATAAGATCAATGATTCAACCAAACAACTTCGAGATCAAACTGAATATCATCCAAAATTTACAATAGTTGATGTAGTTTGATGGGTTTTCGAATGAAGATCCCAATGCGTATATTGCCAACTTCCTGAAGATATGTGATATGTTTAAAGTTTGGCAACCAATGATGCTATAAAGTTGAGGTTGTTTCCATTCAAACTAAAGAATCAAGCAAAGCATTGGTTGAAGTCACTACCTACAACTTCAATTATCATATGGGAATAACTTAATGAAGAAATAGAGTCCAATTACTTTCCCACCAGCTAAAACTCTTAAGCTAAGAAATGATATCTTTGCCTATGGACAGCCCAACAATGAGACATTATACTCCTTATAGGACAGAGATAAGGATCTACTCAGGAAGTCTCCATACCACAGGTTACTAGCATAGTTACAAGTTTAAAATCTCTATAACAATCTAGACTATGCAACAAAGGAGATGGTTAATGTAGTAGCTGGGGGAACCTTGAATAGTGTTGAGACTAAGTATCAGCACAAATATAGCAAGAAGAGGGGGAATACGAGTGGGGGTAATTCAGGTAATAAATGAAGGGATATGAGGATAAATTGGGGAGAGAGAGGAGAGTTAGTTAGGAGGAAAGAATATAAGTCTGTTAGGAAGAAAATGATGACATTCGGTTATTCTGTGATTGGTGAATGTAAGGAGGATTGGCTAGCCCTCGAAGTCTAGCTAGAGAATAAGATCTGCGGATATCCCTTTCATCTCCATTTTCTCTTATTGTTTATATTCATTTACTGCTGTGTGATCTGTGCTGTGGTTGTGTGTGTTGCAATTGTTATTGGAGAAGGTTTGTGTTAAGCAGAATCCTTGTTAGAGCTGTGGTCTCTAACAATTTGGTATCATAGCGAGGTTGTGTAGGTAATGGTGTTTACGAGAATGGAAGCGAGGGTTGATAATGTTGAGAAGGAGCTGTTAAGGATAGTTGATGATATTGCGGGAGTCGAAGCTAAGTTCGATAAGGTAGCAGGGGATATTGCATCCATATTTGAGATTTTGAGGAGGAATGATAATACTGGAAGGGATAAGAGAGTCGTCGATGAAGTTGAAGAGATATCGGAGCAAAAATTTGAGGGGGAGACCTCCGCAAGAATTGATCAGATAAGAGGAGAGAAGAGTTACCGGAAGCTCGAAATTCCTCTGTTCTATGGAGAGGATCCTTTCGGCTGGGTGTTTCGGGTGGAACGTTATTTTGAGCTGAATGGTGTGTCACACGATCGGTGGCTACCAGCAGCTGCGGTGTGTATGGAAGGTGAAGCACTAAGTTGGTACCAGTGGAGGCAAAACTGGTCGCCGATATCTGAATGGGGACCGTTTAAGAGGGCGGTGATACGACGATTTGGGAGTTCCACGGTGGGAAACCCATTAGCTGAACTGCTGAAAATCCAGCAGACGGGGTCAGTAGCGGAATATAACCAGAGATTCGAGGTAGTATCGTCGATGCTGAAGGACGTTTCAGTGGATGTGGTGACGACGGCGTACGTAAATGGTCTGAAGGAGGATGTGCGAGCTGAGGTGTTGATGGTCCAGCCGGAGTCGCTGGTCCAAGTGATGGAGCTGGCCCAGATGACAGAAGGCCGAAACTGGGCCCTGTTTGAACAGTCCACTAGAATCAACAAAAGTCCGAGAGTCGTCGGAGGGTCGGGACTGTCGGATTCTCAAAACTGGGGTGTGAAGAGAACCTTCTCGGCTAGCCCTAACCCGACAGTAGCACCTTGGAACCCTAATCGCAGGTTTACCGAAGAGGGGAAGGCGTCAAACCCGGCGGTGAGCGCCAACACCAGAACGGTGCCAGCTCAGAGTCGATCACCTGAGCAGTGGGCGTCTAGTTCGGCTGGAGAGGGTGGACGGACGTTCCGAAGGGAACCTTCGTTCCCTTTTAAACGACTGACGGCGGAAGAGTTACAACGTAAGAGGTTGCAGGGACTGTGCTACAGATGTGATGGGAAGTATACGCAAGGGCACGTGTGCGGTGAAAAACAGTTCCATATTCTTTTGGCTGATGACGAGCAACCGGTGGAGCTACAGGAAGAGGAGGAGGAGTTAATCAACCAGGTGATGAGTCTTCAACCTTATGTGTCGGAAGAAGCGACTCCGACTCCACCTGAGTTGGAGTTATCGGCTGCCACTCTTAAAGAAATAGTAGGCCCGCAAACCCTAAAACTCAGGGGGACCATCGCCGAAACAGAAGTAGTAATTTTGGTTGATAGTGGAGCGTCTCATAACTTCATTCGAAGAGGGCTGGTCGCAGATTTGAAGGTGGAAGTGAGTCCTACGAGCACTTTCAGAGTCAGATTGGGTAATGATTGCCGTGTGCAGAGTATGAGTGTTTGCAAGGGGATAGAGCTTCGGATACAAGGTATGATATTGAAGCAAGATTTTTTTCCTTTTGAGATGCAGAGTGTTGATGTTATTCTCGGAGTGGCATGGTTGGAAACCTTGGGAGATATTCTGCTTAACTGGAAGAAGCAGTTTATGAAGTTCAGTCAAGGTGGACAGAAGATCAAACTTTATGGGGAAAAGGTGTCGAAGGCCACTGTGACATCGCTCAAAACCGCTGTCAAGCTTCTACAGCATAGAGCAGAGGGCTTCATACTGGAATATGAAGGGCAGGAAGGGTTGGATGTAGTACTGGGGGAAGTGACTAAGTTGGAAATGTTACAGAGTCAAGACCAGGCGGGGTCTACAGTCGGGGAAGAAGTTAATAAGGTACTGCAGGAGTATAAGGGTGTCTTTGAGTCTGTCTTGAAGCTACCATCGAAAAGGGCCACTGATCATGCGATTCAACTGGAACCGGGTTCCAAACCCCCCAATGTCAGACCTTACAGGTATCCATATTATCAGAAGAATGAAATTGAGAAGATAGTAAAAGACATGTTGGCATCTGGAATTATAAGACCGAGCAATAGTCCTTATTCCAGTCCCGTTTTATTAGTAAAGAAGAAGGATGGGGGATGGAGGTTATGTGTAGATTATAGGGCTCTGAACAAGATAACAATACCTAATAAGTACCCGATCCCTTGCATTGATGAAATTTTTGATGAATTGGGAGGATCCAAAATTTTTTCCAAGATTGACTTGAAGTCAGGGTACCACCAAATCAGAGTGAAGGAAGGAGACATAGGTAAGACAGCATTCAGAACCCATGAAGGACACTATGAATTCATGGTGATGCCTTTCGGGCTTACAAATGCCCCTGCAACTTTTCAGTCTCTTATGCATGAGTTGTTTAAACCTCATTTTAGAAAATTCATTTTAGTTTTCTTTGATGATATACTGGTGTATAGTGGCAGTTTGGAAGAACATCTGACCCACCTCCGAATGGTGCTCCAAATACTGGTAGAAAACCAGTTAGTAGCTAACTTGAAGAAGTGCAATTTTGGACAGCATAGATTGGAATACTTGGGACACTATATTTCAGCTGAAGGAGTATCCGTAGACCCAACTAAAATTGCAGCTATTGTTAATTGGCCAATTCCAAAGGATGTTAAGGCATTGAGGGGATTCCTGGGGTTATCCGGCTACTATAGGAGATTTGTCAAGGGGTATGGGAGTCTAGCAAAGCCACTCACAAATCTGCTTTGCAAAGATAAGTTTCAATGGGATGACTTAGCACAAAAGGCATTCGAATCACTCAAGCATACGTTAACTACTACACCTGTTCTATCATTACCGGATTTTTCTAAATCGTTTGTAGTTGAGACAGATGCATCGGGAGTGGGCCTAGGGGCAGTGTTGATGCAGGAAGGCAAACCAGTGGCTTACTTAAGCCAAGGGTTATCAGCTAGAAATCAGCTGAAACCTGTCTATGAGAGGGAATTGATGGCTATTGTATGGGCAGTTCAGAAATGGAGACATTATTTGCTAGGAAGATACTTCACCATACGGACAGACCAAAAGAGCTTGCATTTTTTGAATGATCAGAGGTTATTGGGGGAAGAGCAGCAGAAGTGGGTTACTAAGTTGTTAGGGTTCAAATTTGATATCATCTACAAACCTGGAGCTGACAACCGAGCAGCAGATGCGTTATCAAGAAGAGCTGAATATGAATACAAGGCAGTGAGTATGGGTTACCATGATGAATTGCAGCATTTAGAAGATATGGTGCAGCAGGATTCTAAGCTAAGAGAGCTTATGCAGGATTTGTTACTAAATCCGGACAGCCACCCTCCATTCAGGATGATAGGGTCGAGGCTCCTCTATGGAAACAGATTGGTACTACCTGCTGAAGGACCTCATATATTGAAGTTAATCAGGGAGTTTCATTCAACTCCAGTAGGTGGGCATTCAAGGTATTTTAGAACCTATAAGAGGTTAGCTAATGTGGTTTATTGGAAAGGGATGAAGTCTGATGTGAAGCAATTCATTATGAGTTGTGATGTGTGTCAGAAGAATAAATACTCAGCCTTGAAACCTGCTGGCCTCCTTCAGCCTTTACCAATCCCTACTCAGGTATGGGAAGATATCTCTATGGATTTCATAGGTAGATTGCCTAAAACCTTGGGGGTAGATACTATTTTTGTCATTGTGGACAGATTAACAAAATTCAGTCACTTCATAGCTCTCAAACATCCCTACACTGCAAAACAAGTAGCTACTATTTTTATTCAAGAAGTAGTGAGACTCCATGGATTCCCTAGGGTAATTGTATCCGATAGGGATAGGCTTTTTATGAGTCATTTTTGGCAAGAATTGTTCAAACAATCTGGCACTACTCTACACATGAGTTCAGCTTATCACCCCCAGACGGATGGGCAAACGGAAGTGGTGAACAGATGTTTGGAGACTTATTTAAGATGCTTTGTGAGTGATCATCCAAAAGAATGGCCTAAATGGTTGAATTGGGCAGAATACTGGTTTAATACTACCTATAGTAGTTCAATTGGAATGACTCCTTTCAAGGCCCTGTATGGGAGAGAACCACCTACCCTTTTTAAGTACACGGACGAAGGATCTTTGGTGGAAGACATCAATCAACAGTTGATGGAGAGGAATAAAATGCTGGAGGAGCTGAAAGCAAATCTACTGAGGGCACAACAACAGATGAAGAAGTATGCTGATTCCAAAAGGAGACCGATGAGTTTTGAGGTAGGTGATATGGTTTATCTGAAATTACAGCCCTACAGATTTAAATCACTGGTTGTCAAAGGTAATGAGAAGCTCAGCCCGAGGTATTATGGACCATACCCCATTACAGCCAAGATCGGAGAAGCAGCCTATCAAGTGCAACTTCCATCCTCTGCAAAGATTCATGATATCTTCCATGTCTCTCAACTTAAGAGAGCCATTGCCCCGATTGCATACTCTCAGCCCTTGCCTACTTTTCTGGAGGAGGACATGCAATTGAATGTGGAACCAGCAGCATTAGTGGGAGTGCGCAGAAGAATCAATGGAGAATTGGAGGTCTTAATCCGGTGGAAAGATTTACCAGATTTTGAGACCACATGGGAAAAGTTCGATTTCATCAACAATCAATTTCCTTCCTTCCACCTTGAGGACAAGGTGGGTTCTTTTGGGGGGGGGTATTGTTGAGACTAGGTATCAGCAGAAATATAGCAAGAAGAAGGGGAATACGAGTGGGGGTAATTCAGGTAATATGTGAAGGGATATGAGGATAAATTGGGGAGAGATAGGGGAGTTAGTTAGGAGAAGAGAATATAAGTCTGTTAGGAAGGAAATAATGGCATTCGGTTATTCTGTGATTTGGTGAATGTAAGGAGGATTGGCTAGCCCTCGAAGTCTAGCTAGAGAATAAGAACTACCGATATCCCTTTCATCTCCATTTTCTCTTATTGTTTATATTCCATTACTGCTGTGTGTGTTGTTCTGTGGTTGTGTGTGTTTGCAATTGTTGTTGGAGTTGGATTGTGTTGAGCAGAATCCTTGTTAGAGCTGGTGGTCTCTAACACAATCTCATTGATTCGAGCAGAAGAAAGTCGAAGGAGTGTTATGCTTGAATCACAAACCATGGATGGGTCAGCCTTATTAGCAAAAACTGATCATCAGGACAAAAGAAATAGTGATCTATCTAAACATTCTGGTAGAGAAAACTAGGGGAAGGAGAATAAGGACAACCTCTGCTGCACCCACTACAAGAAACCGAGGCACACAAATGAAACATGTTGGAAACTACATGGTAAACCACCAAGCCGAGAATGGGGAAACTGTGGTGGGACAGCAGAGGTCCCAAGCACATATGGTAGAACAACCCAAAGCTAAGGAAAATTCAGCAACAGGAGGATTAAATAGTGAAGAAATTGAGAAGCTGAGAAGCTTGTTGGGGACTATTGAAAAACCTTCTAAGACTTCCTCGAGTGTCACAAACCATATGCACCCATATCTCAACTCTTCCACACGTATACCCCATGCCCAAGTAACAAAAAGATTGTAGTGGCCAATGGCTCTCTAGTTACTATTGTAGGGTTAGGAGATATACACATCACACCTACCCTTATTCTTAAAAAAAGTCCTCCATAAAGCAAAATTGTCGACTAACCTTGTTTCTATTAAAAAACTTACCCATGATCTTAAATGTTATGCTACTTTTTTTCCTTCTCATTGCGTTTTTCAGGATCAGGTCTCAAGGAGGAGAAGTGGACTTGCTAAGGAAAGGAGTGGCCTTTACCTATTTGAATTGTGTCAAAGAGTTAGGAGCAACCTGTCTTTGTAATTTCTAAATTCGTCAAATAAAGATACCATTTGGCTATATCATCTACACCTAGGTCATCTATCTTTTAAAGTTTTAAAGGTCATGTTTCCTCATTTGTTTCAAGGATTAGATATTTCTGAATTTCATTGTGATGTTTATGAATTTGCAAAACATACTCGAGTATCTTTTCCTATTAGCAATAAAAGAAGTTGTCATCCTTTTCATTTGATTTATGATGACCTATGGGGTCCCTCTACTATACGTAATGTTAGCCTTGTTGTACCTAATTTCCACTAAATGATAAAACCAATTCGGGGTTACAATAAAAAGCTTTAGGACAGACAATGCCAGAGACTACTTCAACCAAACTTTGTCACCTTTTTTTCAATCACAGGGCATTATTCATGATTCATCATGTGTTAACACACCTCAACAGAACGGGATAGCAGAAAGAAAAAATGGGCACTTACTCAACACTACCCGAGCCTTAGTCTTTCAAGGGAATGTCCCTAAATCCTATTGGGGAGAGGCAGTTCTTACGGCCACCAACTCCACCGACGGTTCCTTTTCAACCTCTGGCCGTTTAGATCAGCGTATTAAGGCAGGATAGCTTGAGATTTTAGTCCATTGGTGTAATTCTTCTCCAGCAGATGCTTCATGGGAGAATGCTCAAGATTTTTCTTCCAAGTATCCTAAACAATCATTGAGAGCTTCAAGGAGAGATTAATCTAGTATACCGCCTTAACAAATCTCTATATGTTCTGAAACAATCATTAAGAGCTTGATTTGGGCACTTTAGTACAATAGTTATGGGATTTGGCCTATGTCAATGTGGTGTGGATCACTTCGTGTTTTATCATCACTTTGAAGCTAGTAGAATTCTTTTGATCGTTATGTTCATGACGTTGTTATTACTGGAGATAATAAAATAGGAATCCAGTCCTTTAAAGTCATTCCTGTAGACCAAATTTCAAACAAAGGACCTTGGTTCCCTAAAATATTTTCTGGATATTGAGATAGCAAGGTGGAAGATGAGGATTTGTCTATCTCAAAGAAAGTACATCCCTGATCTTCTAGAGGAAACAGGTCTATTGGGAACTACGCTAGTTAATAGTCCCATGGAGCCAAATGTTAAACTTAATGTTGATAAAGGAGAGTATATGGAAGATCCGAGTAGATATCGAAGACTTATTGGTAAACTAAATTATTTGATTGCTACTCATCCAAATATCTCGTTTGCTACAAGTGTCTAAGTCAATTTATGGAGTCTTCGTGTACTAGCCACTGAGATGCAGTTATTAGAATTTTGAGATATTTGAAAGGTTCTTTACAGCAAGATCTTCTATACTAGAACCCAAAATGATTCTTCTCAACATCACAATGCTTATTAACTCCTAACTAATAGTTAAACCAAACTCAAATTTTTGTCTAAATTTTCTTCTTGAGTAATCCAACATCAAATGAATTGAAGGTTATTTGTCTTCTATGCTTTTTTTTTATATGATCACCAATACAAATTATGTTTTATAAGATTAAAAAGACTAATCTTCTTAGCTAATCTAATAAACTCTTAAGGAAGGTTTGTCAAGAAATAAAATGTACCATGCGCTTTTAAGGCTCACCTTGCTCATTAGGAGAAAGGGTGCCTGTAATAGCAAAGCTATAGCAACTCTTTTTCTTTCCTTGCAACTCTTTACCAAAGACAAGTAAAATGCCGACATAAAATGGAAATAGTTGTTCCTTAATTCAATTCTTCTAAAATCCACACTCGATTTTGCATGCTATGCTGTAAGTCTAATTCAAGAGGAATTTCTCAATTCCTTTTCTGGATCCTACTATAGCTACACAAGACCTTCCTACAGGGCTATGGTCATTTTGGCCAAACCTTCCAACCTTTTCACATTCACTATATTCACTCCTTGTATCAAGGGCTAAGCTTGCTTACTTTTCATCAAATGAAACCTGTCAAAAAACAAGTGACCACTAGCATTCCTAAGGCATCATGTTTGTTTTTCTATGACCCTCATCTGAGAGTCATTTCAATCTCATGAAGAAACCCACATCGAGAACAAATATATGTTAAAAAAAGAGTGAATCCCTGGTTGAAAGAGAGATACGTCCAAGGTGGCATACAAGCAAATTGTTCATGCTAAGAAAAAAGGAGATGAGTTCACAATTGCTACCAAACAACAATTGCCCTTACCTTATTAGATTCTCTAAACGGAGCCCAATAATCGTTTCATGGTTCAAGTTTATTTCTACAAAAATATACTTTTAAGAAAATGAACCACAAATGAAAACCGTGTCGAGTGACCAATGGAAGTCAAACTCCTACGAAAAAGAAAATTCCATATCCACCTCTTCGTTCCTATCTTGAAAAACTTCAACATTTTTTATTCACATTTATACAACATGAAACAAAGATCTAATACCTTCTATGGAACTTTATAGAAAGACCCTTTTTGTTCCTTTTATTCCGATCATAACCCACTACCTCCTAGAATCAAGAACCAAGAAAAAAGATATAAACTAGGCATTACTCCTAATGTGCTTAAGATTGAATAAAGCATGCAATAAAAATAATTTGAATTACACAAATGGGAAAACAAGATCTATTATGCCATGGTATTAGTTCCCTAATAGATGTTCATTTTTAATTTTCCACTATATTTTAGGCCGTTGGCAAAATCTTTTATTAAATTTTCATATTAACTTTATTCATATACCTGTAGCTCTTGTCTTCGCAATTCCTCCTTTCTTGCCTCAGATCTAGAACTCCTTTGTACCTCAAAAACAATAGCAACTCCAGCTACCTAAGAGAGTGGGAATTAACAAGGTCATTTACATTTGCGGTTAGTTAGCACTATAAGTAAAGGACGCATATATTATTGAGGTTCAATTTTGCATATTATAAAGATCAACCAATTTACTTACTAATCCAATGATAAGGCAAAGTGTGAAAAAAAGTACGAAAGAACAAATCCCCAAATTAGCTCTTAAATCTTCCTTGTATCCCGACATAAATTAACAGATATTTAATACAAAACCTAAGAGGTATTACACAAGTTTCTCTACTGTGCTCAGTGATAAGTCAAATTAGATAGATTTTAACCAAAATTCAAAACACTTTCAACAAGCCTTGTGTTAACGTAGGATCTAGTTATGGGTCTGAGTTGAGGGTCAGTTGTGTGTTTCTTGTGTTTACCAATTTTGTACCAGCTCAGAAGGGAACCGGAGGACCTATTTTGAGTGAAACTCAAGTTTGATATATTTCAGAAGAAGAACAATGTCTGTACAACGATGGCTTCAAATAGCCTTGGGGGAAATAACCAACTCCTAGAAGTCAGCATAGGACACATGTATCCAAGACCCCACTACTAACTTAAAAATAAAAACTAAATTTGACGAATTCAAAATAGCAGTGGAAATAAAATAGCTACATTAAATTTAACTAATGCTACTTAGTTGAATGATGTCACGTTGGATTGTCCTCTGAACTTGCCATGACGATATCTCTGATAATGTTTATAGAGCTTTGGCCTTGTAACATCACTCCCTCCCTCTGGCAGAAGCTTGTCCTCAAGCTGAAAATCTGGAAAACGTGTAGTAAAGTCTGCCACTGCTTCCCAAGAAGCTTTAGCTGGAGATTTCCCTTCCCAATGAACCAAAATTTTCAGGTTGTTGTCTCGAATCCTGCGAGCAATAACAGTAGCTGGAATTGGTGTAGGGATTGTTGGGATAAGTGGAGGCAGTGGTATGGATTGCTCGTGCGCCTCTGGATTGTAAGGCTTTAAACTAGACACATGAAAGACTGGATGAATTCTCAAATCTGGAGGCAGCACCAATTTGTAAGCCATAGGACCAATTTTGTCCATTACACGAAATGGTCCATAGAATTTTGGTAGCAACTTTTGGTGTTTTCGCTGGGCTAATGAAACTTGTCTGTAGTTGCAACTTGAACAAAACCATGTCTCCCACATTAAAGTGCAAGTCTCTACGTTTTGAATCATATACACGATTCATTTTCAACTGGGCATGTGACAGATTCTGCCGAAGAATTTGCAGCATCTCATCCCTCTCTTTTAAGGCATAATCGACAGCTTCCAATTTAGACAAGCCGGGACAGTAACCCAAAAGCTTTGGAGGGGGCCTGCCATAAACTACTTCAAGAGGGGTTGCCTTAAGTGCAGTGTGGTAGCTAGTGTTATACATATACTCAACCTAAGCCAACCAATTTGCCCACTTAGTAGGCTGGGAGCTAGTAAAACAACGGAGATAGACTTCGACCATCCTATTTACCACTTCGGTTTGCCCATCGGATTGTGGATGATAGGCTGAACTAAAGCACAGTTTTGTGCCACAGAGGCGAAACAACTCAGTCCAAAAAGCACTTGTGAAAGTCACATCTCTATCACAAACCATTGTTTCAGGAAGACCATGCAATTTGACCACATTATCAAAGAAAACTTTGGCTGCACTTATAGTTGTATAAGGATGAGAAATTGCTATTAAGTGGCAATATTTAGATAGGCGATCAACTATAACCAGAATAACATCTTTTCCACAAGAACGGGGAAGGCCCTAAATAAAATCTAATGACACGTCTGCCCATATTTGTGACAGCACAGGTAAAGGTTGTAATAATCCTACAGGATGAAGATTTTGTACCTTGTGTCGTTGGCAAACGCCACATGCTTTGATGAAGTTTCTGATGTCAGTTTTCATTCCTCGCCAATGAAAATCTTTTGAAATTCGAAATAGTGTTTTCTGGTAACCTTCATGACCTTGGCAATGCACCCCGGAAACAATAGATGCAATGGACAGGGAATGCGAAGGCACAAAAACTCTACTCTTAAACATAAGTAACCCATTCTTAATAGACCACTGCCTGCCCACACTTTCGTCCTGGACACAATGGATAAGTTGCTGGATATCATCCGAATTTTGCTGCTCACTGCAGATTGTATCAAAGATGGTGGTCAAAGGCATGGAAACAGCCAAGAGTGCCATTTGGTCGACGTCCCTGTGTGATAATGCATCAGCCACAATGTTAGCTGATTGGCTTTGTACTCCACTAAAAAATTATACCCCAAAATTTTGCTCAACCAATGTTGCTGAGATGGGGTGAGAAGCCGTTGTTCAAGTAAGAACTTGAGACTATAGTGATCTGTTTTCACCAGGAAATGTCGTCCCCACAAATAAGATCTCCCATGTCGGATTGCTTGCACTAATCCGATAAGTTCCTTCTTATAAACTGGTAGGCTGCGATGTCTTTCTGCCAATCCACGACTGAAAAAAGCCACAAGATGTAATTCTTGTAATAACACAGCCCCAATTCCTGAGTCACAAGCATCACATTCTACGACAAATTCTTTAGAGAAATCTGGTAGGGCTAAGACCGGCATAGTAGTCATGGCTGATTTCAGTTTATTGAAAGCTTCAGTAGCATCATCTGTCCAAGTGAATGAATTTTTTCGGAGCATTTTTGTTAATGGGGCAGCTAGGACTCCATAATTAAACACAAACTTCCTGAAATAACTCGTCAATCCCAAAAACCCACGTAGGCCTTTAATTGTAGTTGGTTTCAGCCATTCTAACATAGCTGAAATTTTTGAAGGATCAGCATTAACGCCATCTCCAAATATTACATGACCCAAATAAGAATTTGTTGTTGCGCAAAGGAGCACTTAGACTTCTTAAGATATAAACGGTTCTCTTGTAGTGAGCAGAGTACAAGTCGTAAATGATTCACATGGTCAGCCTTGGTATGGCTGTATACCAAAATATCGTCAAAAAAGACCAGCACAAATTTACGAAGATATGGTGAAAATACCTAGTTCATGAGAGAGTGCATTCGTTAGGCCAAATGCCATCACCAAGAACTCGAAATGGCCATGATGAGTTCGAAAAGCTGTCTTTTCTACATCCGGTTCCCACATCAATACTTGGTGATACCCAGAAGTAAGATCTAATTTCATGAAATACCTTGCTCCGTGAAGTTCCTCCAAAAGTTCATCGATCACCAGAATTGGGAACTTATCTTTGATTGTCCTTTTATTCAACTCGCGGTAGTCAACACACATCCTCCACGAGCCGTCGGCCTTAGGTACTAAAATCACCGGAGATGAGTAAGGAGAATTGTTGTGTCTAATAATCCCTTGTTGTAACATTTTAGTGCATTGATTCTCAATTTCTTCTTTTTGGGCATGTGGGTAGCGGTATGGTCTAACCACAACCGGTGTTGTTTATGGTTCCAAAGGAATTCGGTGGTCATAGCGACGAGACGGTGGCAACCCATGTGGTTCTTGGAAGACCTGATTAAACTCAGAAAGAAGGGCGTGTATTTGTTGGTCATTTGCTGCAGAGAAGGAAAGTGTTCTCATTTCAATTGGATCAAGTGGACTTTCATCTTTAATTCCTCTCAAGGTAATGGGTCGACCCATTAAGTTAGACATTCACAATTCATCAAAGTCCCATAAAATTGGACCAAGCGTCTTTAACCAAGTAATCCCAAGGACCAAATCCACTCCACTGAGATTAATAACCCAAAGAGTCATCTTCACCGTGATTGCATCAAAAAGTAGGGCTACATCCTTACAACTCCCTAAGCAATCTATCATTTGACCTCCTGCCACTTTCGCCTTCAAGCCCCTTGTAAGTTCTACATTCAAACCACACCTTTTCAACAACGATGAATCAATGAATGTGTGTGTACTCCCAAAATCTACCAATGCAATTATTGTTTTCCCATTCACCTTCCCTTCAATTTTCATGGTTTGCGGACCCTTCACTCCTGATATGGCATTAATTGAAATTTTGGGTTGCGCTTCGTGACTACTTCCTTCCTGGATTAATTCTTCATCATCTTCTTCCTCCGAAATTTCAATCCAGAAAAGGCGTTTGCATTGATGGCCCCGAACTAACAATTCGTCGAAATTGAAACAAAGCCCTTTTTTCCGTCGTTCTTCCATTTCTGTCGATGACAACTGTCTAATGCTGTGACTCTTTGCAATGGGTGTCCGGGACGTTTCATTTTAAGGACTTGACTCCGACGTTCATATAGCCGTGCAAGGCTCATAGCAGATGATAACTCCTGAGGACATTTAAGTTCGACGTCGACAGAGATGGAGTCCTTCAAATCGCTAATGAAAATTTCAACTTTTTGATCTTGAGTTAGTGGACCTGCTTTTGACACTAACTGTTCGAAATCCCTACAAAATGCAGCCATTGTCCCTGTTTTTTGAGTTTGGATAATTCGCCTAATTTTCGGCTATAAATAGGAGGCCCAAATCTCAAATTGCACTGTCGTTTAAATTCCTCCCACGACAGATTTGGGATATCCTCTTCCAATTGCATTACCACATTTGTGCGTCACCCTCCATATGAAAAGAGGTAAGCTCCAATTTCTTGTTTTCGTGTGTACCTTGGTGCCAGAAAAAATACTCACACCTGTTGAGCCAACCTAAGGGGTCCCCACTGCCATCGTACGTGGGAAAATTCAATTTAGTAGCTTCTGACCTTCGTCCTGTCTCCTGGTCTGTGATGTTTCTCCTCTTTCCTGTCCTCTTTCTCAATGGTTGTTCTCGCCCATTCCCGAACCTTCCAATTTTGATGCTGCTATTTCCTTCAAAAGTTTCTCAATCCTGGCATCTCGTGCTTTATTTGCCTCCTGTTCGTCTTGCAACAACTGCAGAAGTTGATCTAATTGTTTCTGAATTTACTCCCCCATAACCCTGGGCTCTGATACCAATTTGTTCACGTAGGATCTAGTTATGGGTCTGAGTTGAGGGTCAGTTGTGTGTTTCTTGTGTTTACCAATTTTGTACCAGCTCAG
>JANKOD010027584.1:0-16892 GCA_026284645.1 Erythroxylum acuminatum | reverse complement strand
TTTCTCTCTTTCATTCTTTTTCATGTTTTCTCTCTCTTATCTCTTTTCTCATCCACTCATTTTGCTTCTCTAGAATCCCCTCATTCACGTTTTTCTTCCCCATTTATAAGCAAGACAGTACTTCTTCTTCCAATTATACCCTTAATGAGTCCAAAAGTCCATTTTATCCTTCCTTATAGGCTTATGTTCTTTTAAACTTAAGTGTCTTGCTAAAAATACCCTTGAATATTCAGACATAACATTTCTTCTAGAAGAATCTCCCCTATTGTCTTACGTTTCTAATGACTGCTCTTGTCCAAAATAGTACTCTATGAACAACTTTCACCTGAAATTAAGACATATTAGAGACTGAATTGGATTCCAAGTTCTTCATACCATTTGTAGCTCCATGTCTCTAGTTTTTCACAATTCAAAAATCATCTGATTTCGATCAGTAGAGCTCCAGAAATCATCAAAATATCGAAATATGTTCAGAAGAATAACACCAGTTCATATCCTTTAAAAACACACTCACTGTACCCGTCTCACTCTTTTCACTCAATCTTTCTCCATTCATTTTAGATAGCTTCGATTTTTGATGGAGATGTAAATAAATGTCTTACGAATCTAATGGTTTAAGAATCAGGTCATTTAGAGGTCTAGTGAAGAAGTTATGGCCAAAAGACTCCAACACGTTTATGCCCTCACTTGTAATGTACATGTCTCGGTGAAAATGCCATAAATTTTACTACAGATGTTGGATTGACTTCGTTTTTAGACCATTGGAAAGAGGACTTCGAGATCTACAACTTTCATGAAGACCTCGAAGGTCAATTCTATCGTCTTACTTTTGTATCGGCTCACTTTTTCATCGTCTCATTTCCCTTCGTCTCACTTTCTTTCATCTCATTTCTATCATCTCATTTTCTTCCGTCTCATTTCTATCGTCTCATTTTCTTCCGTCTCATTTTCTTCCGCCTCATTTCTATCGTCTCATTTTCTTCCATCTTATTGTCTTTCGTCTCATTTTCTTACGACTCATTTTCTTCCGTCTCATTTCTATCGTCTCATTTTCTTCCATCTCATTTCTATCGTCTCATTTTCTTCTGTCTTATTTTCTTTCGTCTCATTTTCTATTGTCTCATTTTCTTCCATCTCATTTTCTTCAGTCTCATTTGGACAACTAGAGAAAACGTTATGGCTAAAATACTGAAGCCTACTCAGTGAACATTTTCCAGATCACTACCCATCTTGTTTCTAAATCTTTCCCTATCACAACTCATACCAATATCACTCTTTCTACTCCTTCTACTCCTCATTTTCAATAAAATCACATTTAATATTATTTATACCCAGAAGTTGTCAATGAATGCATGTACCATTTTTTATACGAAAAAATTCAGTAGTTATGTACATATATATTAACATTATGCATGAGCAAGAAAATGCATTGTCTTAATTTCTCTTTGAGCTCACAAGTACTGAAATCCCAGGTCTTAACCCTTAATATGGGGACGGGATGTTACATTTTTCCCCCCTTAATAAATTTCGTCCTTGAAATTTTCATCCGATTGATCAATACGGTAGAGGTGATAATTCCTCATATGCTTCACCATTTCCCATATACTTCATCACTCAAACACTCTCTTTCCAATGACCACAGCTGATAACTCAATAGGTCTTTCAATCACTGATTCCGCTATTACACTATCTTGACTATTTCATCGGTATATTTCAGATTACTCACCAAATTTTACTTCGTATGCTGTCAATCTATCTCTGTCGATCATACCATTATTTCATAACCTATTCACATATCACATATCACATAGTGTGAAATTAAAACATCTTTCACCAATAACACTATCTCATAACAATTTTCATATAGACCAATTCATACAGCTTATCTTATCCTTTCTTCAAATCTGAGCACACCTTGCCAAGGTGGTACTCACAAAAACACTTCATCTCTCCATTGACAATTCACTTCTCTTTAGTGTTAATACACTCAACTCTTATTTCCATTTCACTATATCAGGTGTTAATCCACCTAACTCACTTATCTTTCAAAAATCACTTTACTCTTATTTTAGATTAATCTCACTTACTAACAGTATCGCACATTTACTATGGCCTTATACCATTTTAGGCCCTCTGCATCTCAATGTAAGGGGGAAAGACCACTTTTCTGTTATACAATGCCTCATAGAGTACTTTAATAATGTCACTAGGATAACAATTGTTATACCTGAAATCAATGGGAATTATACATCAATCTCATATTCCCTTGAACTCCAAATATAAGCTTTAAACATATTCCTGACAGTTAAGACTGTTGACAATTCAAACACTCAATCACTTGTCTCGACATCCTTAGCAGTTAACTACCATTTTTGCATATTCCTACAAGGAGGACTAATGTATGTTATTATCTGTACATCCTCTAGTAATCTCTTTGTTCAGTCATCCTTATCAGGTACACATACTTCTTATTTCTACCACCCATCATCATCTTTCCGATTCCCCTCGAAAGTTCATATTCGTTTTCAATTCCTCTAAGGGACTCACAATTCTGAATCCTTAGCTTTTAGGCTTTCTTACTGCTTTCCAGAAAAATTGATCTAAATTTCAATGAAATTAGTACCCCCTTCATTTTTGCCCCATACCACTCAACATTTTGCACTCTTCATTGCACTAGATTTGGTAACTTCAATATCTGAATTTGTACTATTTCTTTATAGAATTGTCTATTCAATGCGTCAGATTACACACTATCTTTACCAGTATGGAACTCATTGGTACATTCCTTTCAAACTCAATAATTTTCTTAAAGTTATAAAATTTGTACATTCCAGAAATAACTTGGCTAATTTAATATCTCCAAGCCCTCAAAGTAATTCCTATCATAGCAATTCTAAACCATGTATCAAGATGAACTCATGAGACCTTGATTGTCTCTATGCATTCAAAAAGTGTAAGATTGTATCTTACTCTTTGATGTGAAACTCCATTATATATTACACAATCTCCAAATCCAAAAGATCTTATTGACATCGATGTTATAATTCCTCAAAATTCTCTTTACATTCGTCACTGATATTGTTTTCACAATTTTCCTCAAGTTTCTCAAATATACTATTCGCTCTTCAATTACACTCGATATATCATGTCTATCATAGTCACTATTTGATTCAGTTGTACTAGTGTTAGACCCCACACCCCACCTCTTCGGTGTTTGGGGGTTATACCTCGGAGTGTGTTTGTGGGTTATACCACGACATCCAACACAAATTAGTATTGTCCTCTTTGGTCACGATTCGAACTCGTGACCTCAAGGTTTTGTTGCTTTTACAAGCACGCCTCTTACCATTGAGCCACTAACGCCTCTTACCATTGAGCCAAGTGGCTCAATGGTAAGAGGCATGCACTTAAGTGCAACAAAACCTTGTGGTCACGAGTTCGAATCGTGATCAAAGAGGACAATACTAATTTGTGTTGGATGTCGTGGTATAAACCACAAACACACGCCGGGGTATAACGCCCAAACACCGAAAGGTGGGGTGTGGGGTCCAACAATCAAAGTAGTTGCTTGGGTTATCCCAATCGACGTACGTAGACAAATTTCTAAAGAGGTTTAACATGGAGAATTCCTAGAGGGGATTCTTACCTATATCTCACGGGATTTCTCTCTCATAGAGTATGTGTCTAAAGACACAATAGGAGAGAGATAAAATGGATTATATTTGATATGCTTCAACAAGTGGATTAATTATATATGTGATCCTATGTACTAGATCAGATGTCTCTTATACTTTAAACATGACGACCAAGTTTCAAGCCAATCAAGGTAAGTGTCACTCGACAGCTATGAAAAATATCTTAAAGTACTTGAAAAGAACTAAAGATGTTTTCTTCGTCTATGGAGGAGTTGAACTAAGAGTTTAAGGATATTCAGATGCTAGCTTCTAGTCAAATCCCGATGATAGTAGATCACAGTTAAGGTACATCTTCATTATAAATGGTGGCGGGGTAAGTTAGAAGAGTTCCAAACAACCAACCATTGCAAATTCAAAGACCGAGGTATAGTACATTATAGTGTCAAAGACAGCAAAGGAAATGCTTTGGATCAAAAAGTTTATCACTGAACTTAGAGTGGTTACCAGTATTGTTAAGCATATAGTATTGTACTATAACAACAACAGTGCTATTGTGCAGGCAAAGGAATCAAGGTCTCATCAACAATTCAAGCATGTACTTAAGAAGTTTTACTTTCTCAGGGAGACAATAGAGCGAAAAAACATAGCATTGGAGCGAGTTCCCATTGAAGAGAATCTTGCAAATCCTGCTACTAAGCTATTATCTCAGAAGAGACATTATCAACATATAGATGGATATGGTATTAGATACTTAGATACATAAGTATTCAGTATTTGATACTAAATTCATATTCAATATTACTACAATGTTCAAAACATGATAAGAAATAGATTGTTAAATAAAGGTAGTTGATCCAAGTTTATATAAATAGTTTGTATGTGTTGGATTAAAGGAGACCTACGCTTAACCTAAATAGTAAGAATACAAAGTTAGATAACCTATAATATCCTTTTATGGCATGTGGTTAAATCAATGTAATGAAAATCACAAAGCTACATATTAGGGTATATGTATCTTTTTTTATTATGAATCATATGCAAGTTGTGAAACTTATTGGGTTGAAAAATAACTAAATCAACCTTTCGTGAAAGGATGATAATTGTATTGATTTGTTAAATTTATATGTGTGATGTATTAGATGGAATACTAATTCATAAAAGGATGATTCTTATATTTCATTAGAAGTAAGATTGGCTTTATGTGATAAATTCATATGTATTAAATGAAATAATTTTAAATTGTTTAAATTTAAGTAGAATTAATCATGAAAATGCTGAAACACTTTGATGAGAACAATGTGGTGAGTTTTAAATTTTTTGGTTATTTATAACAAATGAGAATCTTTAGTAAATACCTTTACAAATAAATTCCATAAGAGTATAAATTTGTGTAAGGAGGAATATATAATATAAGATATTGTATGGTGTAATATTTATGTCTTTTATAGCTAAGCCTAGTACTGTAACTTAACTTTGAAAGTTCTAATTAAATCAATTAACAAGACTTCATATTAGATATGAAATGGTAAGATTTTGAAAGAGTCAAAGTTGATGATTTTTGGATGTAATACTTAGATGAAGCATGTATTATCCACTAAGTTTAGAACTAAATTGGATAATAAAAGGTTAAGAGATATCCAAAGGTTGGATATAATCTTATAGACCCATTAAACAAATTGTTTGTCTCAATGTATACTTATGGGGGCACAGTTCTCAAGAAAAGTAGTGGGAGTAAAATGAAATATAGAAGTTCAACTCTCATAACAATACATCTAATTGGAACTAGTGCCTTTATCGATACATTTGATGTATAGTTGAAAGGTTACTAGACGTTGAATGATTCATTTTTATGATGAATTCAAAGTATTTGTTTTAGAAATGACTGTGAATAGATCATGTCTATAAGAAGGTTAGTAAAAGTATCATTATCCTTTTCAATAGGAGTATATAGAGACATATTGCCCATAGAGAACAATAATTCGTATTTTCAATTATTGAAAATATAATTATTCAAGAACAATTATTGAAAATATAATTATTCAAGAACAATTTATGTTGGATTTGAAAAGGTAACAATTTAACTATAAGAATTAGATCTATAAAGATAAATGTGGAAGTTGTTTACCTATTCTAGTCCAAATACATAGATAATATACTAATGCTTGTGAAGTATTAAAGATATTCATTATTCTAGGTATGAGTTGATATTTAAGTTCAACGTTATAAGGATATTAACTTTAAAAGTAAGTCCAAATTAAGGTATATTTTACTTAGAACAATATTATTTTAAGATTGGAAAGATTCCAATGTAGTAATGGTTGCTAATTAAGTCATAATACATATTTCATTTAGTGGAAATGATTAAATATATTAAGAAGTTCTTTAACGAACTTGATATTGTTCCTTGCATTTTTCCGATAGTAATATGCTATAGATCATTAAAGCCATTAAGCATGCAAAAGGAGTTAAGGTCTCATCAAAGATTCAAGTACGTATTTAGGTAGTATCTCTTAATATTATGATGATAATTAAGATGAAAGATGTAAGATTTAAGCAAGTGCTCACTGTAGGGAATCTTGTAAATTTCTATCACTAAACCACTATCCCAGTAGCATGATCATCATATAGTGATATGGTATAAGATACTTAAATGACTGGCTAAGTGCAACTAGGAGATTGTTGGTTTATACCCTACAATCAATTGGTTGGTTGTAGTTTAGTGACAAAATAATTTAAATTTATTCTTTATCTTGTTCATATTTAAATGTTTATGATAAAGTCTATAGGATAATTATACATTGCAAATGAAATTATGATGAGATTATAATTTTGAGATTTATAATGTATTTATGTATTATCCTTAAAGTGTTCCTAGTTATTATTTTATTAAAACAAGGTATTAATAAAATGTAAAAAGACTAACATACATTATGTGTTTCGTTATTAAAGAAGTAGTCGATCTCATAAACTAAAATATGGAGAAAATAAAACAAACATGTGGGTGCTTATTAAAAAACAAGTTCACTGAACTGACCTCAGATGAAAAATCCATTTGGAGTATTATTTATGTGTCTATGGAAATTCTCATTGTGATGATTGTATGATTATTGGACTTGAGATCTCCAAAATTATCTTATATAAGGATTGATATATTTTGATACTACTTATGACATGTTCTAGTCAAGGATAGCTTAGTTGGTAGTTAATGGATGTAGCATGAATTACATGAAAGTAGTTCAGTGACTAATATAAAATTCATCATCTGAAAAACGTTCAATTGTTCTCAATTAGTATTGATTTGAGAAATCTTTGGCCAAGGTGGAATGATACTTTATAAAATAGTTTATAAATGTCATTAATTGAATCAATTACTAATGGTGAAGAACTAATATGATTGGAATCAAAATAGAGTAGACATTAATTTTATGCTTTATATCTAATCCGAACATTGTATATTGAAAGAATTAAATTATACAAAAAAAGTAATGCATAAAAAAGTTAGTCAAAACCGCTTTAACATTCCTAAATATTTGGATGGTCATGATGTATTGCTAGAGGTCAATCTTGATTTATAGATATACATTTTTTAATTAGATAATTAAAGATAAATTAAAGGAGTTTAATTTATCTAATCCTAAATATAATTTAGCATTATAATCTATATTCATTGTCAACATATTTAGGAAGCTAATTGGTTACACACAAAGGACAAGTTAAAGAGAGAAAAGAGTTTTAATGAAGTTGGATTTGATTTTAAAGTTTGAGAAACTTTATGAATAAATATAAGCTATTTAATAAATAAGGATCAATATGAGATATTAGATTTTATTTGAGCATAATTGCTATTAATTAGAATTATGTATAATTCTAATTAAAGTAGAATTTAATTTTAATTAAATTACTTAAATATTCAAAACATATTATAAATAGGTTTAAGTTCTAAGGAAACTAATACCCCTTGTCTAACATTTTCTGTAATAATTACAGAGTTCTCAAGATGTTTTATGGATATTGTCAGATACCGAATATTTGTGCAGCTACAGTGATTGAGATGAGTCGAAAATGATCAAACTTCGCAAAAATGTATGAATTACGATTCATACTTTATTATGATTTATGTGTTAATCATTTTATAGAATTTTAAATAATCTTGAATTTTGGGAAATTAAATTATGAAAAAGTTTTGTAATTATTCTGTTGCCCACAAGATCGGACCTGCCCTAATTTTTCAACAATTTTACCAGAAAAGTCTATGAGATATAATCGTTGACCATGATAGAATTTGTTTATATTATTATTTTGGACCTAATATGTACAAATAATGCACAATCACCTTAAATTGTATTTATTATTTTATCATACTAAATCACTTATGTTGAACTTTTAGTATTTATTTTTCATTCAATTGAAGTTATTTTATTTAATTTTATAAGTATCTTGTGATTAAGTCAAATCGGAGAATGTCAGAATATAACACACTGGATAACTAGTTACGTTTAATCATCTAATAAATGTATCAAATTAAATTATAAAGGAATTAATTGATTATTTCTTTATCTATTAGGATTTAGAGTGAACAAATGCTAATTAATCCGTTAAAAGCATTTGTAAATAAAATGGTTGAAGAAAAGAATTAATTTGGTCATAAACAGATTTGTAATATGTACTTACGTAAGAATTATACATTCAAGATTCTTCAATTAATGTACTATTTCCTTAAAATGGAAAGTCTTACAACTTCATCATCAAGAATAATACAACGTCCTCTTAAACGCACCTTTTGTCGAACATTGCTCCTTTTTTTTTTTTTTCTCAGGCACTATTTTCCTAAATGCTACAAAATCTGACGCCGGTATCCATCCTATGTGTTTTTCTGTCTTTTTTGCTTGTTGTTAGCCCACCTTTATTTTGGTATGTAGAAATGGACGCCTCTGCGGGTCCAACGTTGCACCCATTGCATCGTATCAAGACCCTTCACTTGGTTAGTGTCATTTCCATTATTGGCAGGTGAGGCCTGCAGAAGGGGTTCACAACTTGGAAGGAGAAAAGGACTTTGGTGCATTTTTATCCGAGGGATTCTTTGACGCACATCTCACGCCTCTTGGCTGGCAGGAGATGATTGATTAAGTTTAGTATGAACAAATGAAGTTTGATTAAAACGAAAAGAGATGGTGTTTAGTTGTTTTTAACATTCTGACATGATGCTCTTTCTGGAGTTTGAGTGAAACGAAAATAGACGGTGTTTAGTTGTTTTTAACATTCTGACATGATGCTCTTTCCTCTGGATGTGAAATGTTTTCCTCTATTGGAAGCTTTTGTTGCGAAGGTTATACTAGTTACTCCTCAGAATGCGTATTTGATGATTAGTCTCTTTGATGGGGTATAGACATGCATTTCAAGTAGCATTTGGCCGATTTCTTCATATCTTAATTTGTCTGACTTTACTCCATAGCATTTGGCCGATGACTCCATATCTTAATCTCTTTCTTCGGCCGGACAGAGAGATTAGCCGCATTAGATTGTTAACATGCACATTGCAAGTGATTGGTCACAATTGCATCCCTTTCGATCCATTTGTTATGACTCAACTGTTAAACATAGACTTGCACGAAATAAATTTGTGAATGGCCATCCCATACAATACTATTCACCAAAATCAAATGAGACTTGCTATGATTGCCTGACAAACACAAACCCTAGCAAGACAGATAGAAGAAGGAAGAAGATAGCAGCCAATAGATTTAATCCAAAAGCCTTTCTTCCACTACTTTCCGCAGTTCTTTTATCAACTTTTCCACCCTTTTCGGAAGATGAGCTAGGTGTGGAATAGCGAGGGACCGAAATATCCCAAAATGATTTATTCATGACTAATGAAGCCTCATCTTCAGGTTGAAGAATTATTGATGAATCGGCCGGGACATCGATGGACATCAACTCAGTACAATGATCTTTTAGAATCTAACAAAATCAAAGAAAAACAAGAATTTAGAGAATAGAGCACTTCATGCGCCCAAAACAATATGAAAATAATTTGCTCAAGAAACCCATTCACAAACCTCCAGTGTCTCAAACTGTTGCAAGTAATCACAGATAAATGTAGTCCCCAGCCAAGGAATGAAAACTCTTCGTGGAAATGAAAGACCACAAGTATTCCTGTAGCAGAATTTATAATTTTGAACATATGATCGAAAAGATTGTTGCATCACCGATTTCAAGTTCTTTATGTTTTGTGAGCAGAAGGATGTAACAAACGCTCTTACCCACCTCAACAAGTGTGGAACAAGTTTTGAAACAGGTTTTTCAGATAATTTCTCTTTGTGTAATTCCTTGCTATTCCCATCAATTGGATCAAGACCTCCATCTGCTTCATCACATATAATATCGAGTCTGCTTTTTAGACTCCTGATGATATCATCCTGAAAATAAAACAAACAAGCATATTGGAATAATTTCAAGATCCAAATATACTATCAGTTGGTTAATGAATGGCATGCATTGTAAATTAATTTGATCCAGCAAAAAAAATCCCATATTTAATAGCCAACATTGCTGTGTAGCATTGAATTTATTGGAAGAACACTCTTACATTTTGTAATTGCACTCCTTGACAAATTCTATTTTCGTACTAGAATTTTCAAAATCACCTTCTTATAGATAGAGATTCAACTGAGAACTATATCATTTCTCTAGCTGCTAGTACAGTTTCAAGAACTTGTGAGGAAACAAGTTATACGGTATGAGAACAAAGAAGAAACTTCAAAATTTTCCAAGCTCCAATTAATTAGCAATTAGTGTCAACATAAGAAGTGAAAAACCTATCTGCTGCTTTTTCCTATAGGTGAACTACCAAGTCAAATCCTATTCTCACAATTTGATTTGAGAATGTCATATTTTCAATGTCAAGATAGGAGTGCTTGCATGTTTTTACCAAGATATGTAGAACTAGAAAAAAAATTTCTTGCTTACTTTTTCACTTTTTTTGAGATGCAATAACCAATATGCATGTTTATTAAGAACCATGACTAAGAACAAGCACCAATCCTGCACAGGCTATTGATAATATGTTCAAGGAAAGATACCTCAATCATATGATAGAATTAGGGCTAAGGAGAAACTCGGTAAACACCTTTATATCAGCAGTAGCTTGTAAAACTGATTCCTTAGGGTTTAAGTATGCAAAAGAGCACACGGATCCACCAAAGAGAATAAGCCCAGCAATATCTTTCTGGCTGCTTGCTTTACAAAATCACATAAAATATCACAAGTTTGAAGAAAAACATATGCAGATCACCAAATATACCATCTAAGAACGACTTTGCGAAAATTTCCAACACACCTCCCACCAATACATCCTTCATGAATGGCACAAGCAACTCAATTTCATGTGGACCATCAGTTGTACAAGTGTCTTCACTAACCACCTAAAGCACAAAGAGATGAAAATAACTAATATGAGAAGACAGCACGAGATAAATTACTTTTAATAGTTTTGTCCCACAGTATTAAAGCCATATATTATGCATACTATCTGTTCTAGGCCTATTTAAGTGAAAATATATTTCAACAACATTATTCACACGTCCAGACAGACATCTATATGTGTAATAAGAATAACTAGCAGTTCATGTTTCACCAGCATCCATCCAGACCACATTTAAGAAGCATCAGTTTTGAATTTAGGTACAGCAGTTGGAAACATTTGGACATGATGCGTCAAATCCATCTTACTGCAAAATCTCACAACTCAAAGCTGTTAGGAATCATTTTCCAGTTGACATATTCTAGCATCAAAGATGATTCATTCCCTAAAATCATGTCCTTGACAAATTTACAAAGGGTAAAACAGCAAATCATGTTCTCACCAGTTTGCCATCAATTATTGCCTTGGCACCTCTCAGCTCTTTGGCATGAACTGAAATTCCATGACGAAGAATTGCACTGAACGAAGGAGCATCCGATGCACTGTCATGAAATATGGGTAACCTGGAAAAGTAGAGCTTAACACACGAGTTTCAATCATTGGAAAATCTAGTCCCAACAATTTGTTGCTTCTTGAATATCAAACAACTATAACAATAACCAATGAACTGACAAAATTAAAACTACAGCATAATATTCGGCAATAGAGTAATATAACAGAGATAATCGTAATTGTGATCTTTAACTCAGTAATGCTTCTAGGGAAGGTCATCGAAGACTTTTATAAGATTATCAAGATCTATAACTATAAACAAGATCTTTTTATATAATCATAACTACCTGACATACTTAACGCCAGAATTCAGTGGCAGATTTTCTTATTATACTTTTCATCATCTAGATATGTTCTTGCAGTGCATCAATGCACAGAAAGAACACATGAATCACTTAGAAAGATTTTGAAAATTTAAAGAGAGAGAGAGAGCACTAAAAATGCAGTTACCTTAGTTCAAAGTTATACGTGCACTTAAAGGTCTGTAGGGAGCTTAAAACCCTTCCCATTTTGAAATCACAAGGGCGTAAGCTATTTGATGTAATATTTGAAGACAAAGTGCAGTTTCGACAAGTCCACCTACACATTTTAACTCATCATTCAGCATTAACATGAAGTAGAACGAGTTCATTAGGATAACATGTTATACGGGTAAGAATTGAAGTGTGTCCACAGAATGCAGACAAGTAAATACCTCCTTGGACTAAAACATATATGAATAAGCAACCTTTCATCCCAGCCTGCCTCTGAGATGGCTGCAGCTTCCCCAACTTCCTTCACTGTCTGCAAAAGCGATGACATCAGGTGCAAAGTATCAATTCAATAAATACATTACAACATTAAATAAAAGATGATAAGAAAAACTGGAATTTAACAATAATTATGGTTCGTCAGTAATACGATTAGAAGTTATAAATTCGGTGACAATTTAACAAGACAAAAGAAATACCTGGCAAAGGGTTATGGTAGAATTCTTGAAAGAGCTATCACTAACCCATACATATATGCCAACCACATTCATGCCACCTAGCAACATTCTTGAAACCTATAACCAATGCAGTTGCTTAAAAATATAAGATACAAATGTTTTTAATATATATATAAGATACAAATGGTACAAATATATATTCAAAATCTATAAACAACATGAATAGGAGAACTTCACCTGACGGGAATGCTCGGCGACCCAATCCTTATCAATGACCAAAGTGGAGGTATCGAGGGCCTGCGATTTAGATCTGGAACCCCTTTTCTTGTCGTCTTTGATTGTGGCGGTCTCGATGAGGGAACAAGGCGGCTCCCCGGCATCGTTGGGGGGCGTGGGCACTAAATCGAATACGAAGCCACGGTCTAAGGAGGAGCTCAGCTTCCCTATTACCAGACCCACCTGGTAAATTAAATAAAAAGCTGTAACGCTAATCAACGTTCTCGTATACTCTAGTAAGAGAAAGAGCGTATGTATGTAAGAACAAGACCTGAGAAGTGAGACTGGACTGACTGAGGCGATCCTCGATTAAACCGAGTCGGACTTCGTCTCCGACCACCGTTTTCACCATTAGAACTACGTCAACTTACTTCGTTATAGAATGATTTTGAAGAGAAGAACTAAAGAAGATTCATACGCTAAGGGTGGACTATTTTATTTGACACATAACGGCCCAATATAGATTGGCTAGCCTTGGCCGCTACGTATTTTAACTTGTTTGACTTGGACTCTTTCGAATCTAACGCTCATCTGATCTATCAAAGTGGAAGCCTGTTAAAAATAGCATTGGACTAATTAATTGAACCATATTGAAAGAAACCAATTTTTACATGTCCATAATACCATGTTAGAAATTAAACTTGGGTTAATTAATATTTAAACATTACGAGTTGTAAATTTTTATATTTGACTTGGTTAAAATATCAAAGCAAATTGATTTTGAATTCCTCTTAACAATGAAGTTGAAGTTGGCAATTATAGTCGGTAATAACTGACTTTGTTTTCTCTATAAATCTGGTCATTTGGCCATTACATGTGCATTATACAAAAAGTCAAAAGAAAAGGGAGTGAAAATAAAGGTGTGAAAGTTTTGTAAGATACCTAACTCCAACTAGTTGTGTAATGTGAAGTATTAATAAAATTTTAAGTGTGTATTTTATTAACAAAATTATTTTTTAGGCAATTATAATTAATTTAATTGTTAACATCTTGTATCAAAGCTCAATTAAAGCGCTCAACTAGATCAAGATGGCTTTAAGTTCAACAACTGAAGTTTAACAAGTTTAACCAATGCAATTATCAATTTTCAAGTTTGATGGCAAAAACAATTTTACGATGCGGAAACACTTCGACAGAGTTATATTTGAGAAGCAACAAGTAAGGTGATATTTTGAAGAAAGGCTTAGTAGAAAAAGAAAAACTGACGGTCGAAGAATCACAACAACTATTTCATGATCGTTAATTAAATGACAAAATCTAGTTCAATCTGTTGAGTTGTCGATTCTTAAAAAATATTTCATGTTAAAATAGCAAGGGAGGCTTGGAATATTCTGCTCAAAGAGTGAAGGAGCAGACACAGTTAAACGAACAAAACTGTAAGGTTTGAAAAACCAAAACGAGTTGATGGAGCAAGGCAAAGATGAAAGTATTCGTGATTATTTTTCACGAATGGAAAAATTGATCAATGAGCTGAAAAATAATGGTCATGAAATTATGGAGAAAGATATCATGGAGAAGATCATGCACACATTGACAAGTCAATTTGATTATGTTGTCACAACCATTGAAGAGTATAAAGGTTTGGAGTCCATGACTCTCAATGATTTGCAAGCCTCATTAGGGTACATTGAAATGCGAATGAATGAAAGATCACCAAACATAACGGAGCAAGTTCAAAAAGCCCAAGTAAATTTGAGGAATGTGAAGGAAACTGCAATAGGCAAAACAAAGCATACTTTAAAAAGATCAAATTTTAGAGGCTGAGGAGGCAAAAATTTCATAACCCATTTTGGACCAGGAGCAAAAGAGGATGAATCTCCTTAAGATAAATCCAATATTCAATGTTATAAGTGCAAAAAGTTTGGTCAATATCAATCTGAGTGCAAGTCACACATTTAGTGCCATAATTGCAAAAAACATGGTCACTATAAGATAGAATGTTATGCTTGAAGACAAGAACATGAAGATAATCGAGCTAGAGTTTATGAGAATAATAACACAGAGACCTTGTTGATGGCTGCTTATGAAACCAATAATAGTGATAACTGTCATTGGTTGTTAGACTCGAATTGCAGCAATCACTTAATTGGAAGCAAGGAAGTTTTTTGTTAATTAAATAAATCCTTTAATTCTTCAGTAAAGCTTGTCGATAACTACCAAATTCTAGTTTTGGGAAGAGGAAAGATTGCTATAAAATTGAAGAATGGATCTTTAAATTATATTTCTGATGTGTACTGTACTCCTACTCTTTTCCAAAATCTATTAAATGTTGGACAACTATTAAAAAAGGGTTATGATTTACACCTCAATAAAGATGGATGTATCATGATGATATAAAAAAGGCATGATTCTAATATGAGAATGACATCCAATTGTCTATTTTCAACATATCTCAATTATAGTAATACTTCCTGCTATAATATTATCACTATCAATGATAATTGGCTATGGAATATACGACTTGGGTACTTGAATTTTGAAATCATTAAGTTTCTTGTAAACACAATGTTGGTTTTAGGCTTGCCAACCATTCAAGTCCTTGACTAGATTTGTGAGTCATGTGTAATGGAAAAAATGCATAGAGATACATTTCCTACAAAGCGGGCATGGAGAGCCAAATGTCCACTAGAGCTCGTGCATTCATATCTATGTTATATGGAGGTTCCATCAAATGGAGGTAACAAATAATTCTTACATTTATTGATGATTATAGTAGAAAGTCATGTGTTTATTTTTTGAACCAGAAATCTGAGGCATGTGAAGTATTAAAGAAATTTGTAGTGTATATTGAAAAACAAAGTGGTTATTCTATCAAGACTCTGAGAACGCATAGAGACACATAATATATTGCTTATGATGACTTCTTAAGAAAGCATGGAATTTAGCATCAGTTAACAAATAGGTACACTCCTCAACAAAAAGGAGTGATAGAAAGGAAAACGAGAACTATCATGGATATGGTGAGAAGCATGCTATTTTTTAAGAAGTTACCCAAAAGTTTATAGGCAGAGGTCGTGGCTTGTGCAGTCTATATTTTGAATAGGTATCTTATTAAAAATGTTCGTAATAAAACTTCACAAGAAGCATGGAGTGGATGAAAGCCTAATCTTAGTCATATAAGGGTATTTGGTTGCATAGCATATTCATATGTGCCTGATGAGTTGAGAAAGAAGGTAGATGAAAAGGTAGAAAAATATATATTTCTTAGTTACAGAATGGAAACAAAAGGTTATAAGCTTTATAATCCAAAGACTTAAAAAGTGATCATCAATCAGGATGTCTCTTTTGAAGAAGATGGAGTATAAGATTAGTCAGAAAAATAAAAGAAATCATTGCCAGTATTGGTGTCCATAAACAATGAATTGGAAACGACTAATCATGTAACATCCCATCACCGATGGGAAGGGTAAAATAGTCATTTGGAATGGTTTTCGAGTGCTTAAAAACACCCTTACATGATCATGCATAATACAACATACACATACACATGAATAGTAAATTTTGCACATGAAAATGACTGTACATGCATTCATGACATTTCCCGGTATATTTGTTAATAAATGTAATTGTTATGAAAAATGTGATTTGTGTGCTTGAAAATTGAGTTGGAGATGGTCATTGAGGTTTGAGAATTTTTAGTGAATTTTAGAAATTTTCTTTGCAATTTCGGGGTACTTTTCGGACTAGGAAAAATGCCAAGTGGCAGGCTGACTGTGTACCGGTAGTGGAAATGACTGGCCAATGGCACTGAAAAATTAGATACATGATTTTATAATTTATTAATTTGAGCCATTGGAATTTAGGGAGAAATTGGGGTAGAATTTGAAATTGAATTGGAAAGAAATTAAGTGAGCTTGTAAAAGTGTGACATGTGGCAAGTGACAAGTTGCCACCATGTTAGTCTTATTTTTAATTAAAACCACCTTTTTTAGAGTCTTTCACGATGCTCTCTTTTTTAAAGGCTTTTGGAGTTGTTTTTGGTGTTTTTCTCCACCATCTTCGTAAGCTTCTCCTCTTCCTTGCTTCTTCTTGCTTTTGCCCATCTTTTATACTCTCTTCCACCTTGCTTTCTCTTCTTTTG
>JANKOD010027210.1:0-17007 GCA_026284645.1 Erythroxylum acuminatum | reverse complement strand
CCCATTATTATGTGATACCTTTGTTTTTCGGTTATTAAAACTAGGAAAGAGATATGCCACTTGTGCATCTACCTTTACTTGTCTAGTGTTAGTGGCAATTACTTTCACATAGACTCCCCATTCCTTTTACACGTTACACAAGGAAACTCTCAATTGCTTATACATGTTGCACAATAACATTTTGGTGCCAAAACATAGTTTTGATGTGTTTTTTTGGGAATGGAAATAGTTGTTTGAATGATAAGTAAGTGCCTTCTTTGTTGCTCCTAGTCAGCTTGTTTTGGATCTTCATATGTACCTCAAAATATTTCTTTTAATTTCCAAACATACTTTGAATCACTGTAGAGAAAAGGTTCCCTTCAGTGATTTAAAGTTAAGACTCTTATTTACAAGTACAAGATTAAATATTAATCCAGAGATTAGTTCTTATGAAAATGAAATTGCACAGATTGTAACTGGCAGAAGCTGGTCGTCTTTTAAGCTATTGAATTTCTGTTTCAGGTCTAAGCAAAGAATTATAAAAATGTCAAAAGAGAGAGTCTTTTGCGCATACAATAACAAAACATATTATTTGACTTT
Organism: Erythroxylum acuminatum; assembly: GCA_026284645.1. Taxonomy (NCBI): domain Eukaryota; kingdom Viridiplantae; phylum Streptophyta; class Magnoliopsida; order Malpighiales; family Erythroxylaceae; genus Erythroxylum; species Erythroxylum acuminatum. Next base: position 16,428 of record JANKOD010027210.1, on the reverse strand, counting down.
CTTTAGTTTAAGCAAACTTGACAACCTAATTTTTTGTGCATATTCCGTAGACGGTTGTTGTTTGTTCCACCACACATCTGCAATAAGTAAGCAGAGAGTTATTTTGTTACATTCAGGTTAAAGAATATACATGAAAACAAAAATTAAAACATTATCTGGAAGTATATCATATACTTCCTTGTCTGAAACCACCCTTCTCTTTTTAGTATGGATTTTGTGCTTGTAATTTGCTAAATATGGGTTGACTTAGATTGACTAGCTTGTTTCCTAAATTAGGTATCATATCATAGGAATGGAAAGGAATTTCTGACAAACTAGGGACTTGTGTTTGGTTTTAAACTATGAATATTATCCCGGACGTTTACTGGAAAACTAGGTTTATAGCTGGATTTATTACTGTAATAGTACCCAAGTGAATGAAAACATCTGTTTGTATGCTTATAGTTGGTTGATGATGCATCTTATATCGGCAAATGGAACGTAGAGAATAGATGCATCACATGAAAGCTATTATTTGATTGAATGCTGTAATAAAAATATTTATTTTTCATCAAAGATTTTATTCACTAAATTCTTGTAAGTATATCATGGAATTCAACGAAAACATTAGCTGTATGAAGTGATCTAAGATGGAATATATAGAGAATTGTTTACACACTTGATTGTGTTCTTAAAGGTCCCAGGCACTTGTATGGATATGTTTAAAATACCGATAATTAGGAATATATAGATTGAAGGTCGGACTATTACTAGATTGAAAGACTCCTTTCTGAATATGTTCGTATGCCTGACCATCTTTTATGTTTACCAGCCCTTTTACTGCAGGACGATATCACAGCCTTGTGATTGAAAAGGATAGTTTTCCTCATGAAGAACTAGAGATTACTGCATGGACAGAGGACGGAGTAGTAATGGCAGCTCGACATAAGAAATATAAGTATCTACAGGTAATATATTCTTTATCCCATCTCTTGTATGATGTGGAGAAGAGTTGTTCATCACCATTGGAAGTGGCCGTGTTAATGTAAGGCTTAGACAAATGAATTGAAAGCAATGTACAACAATATGTTGCTTTTGTAACATAGGTTGCAAAGAAATTCCTAGTGAAGTTGTTCCTTCCTCCCATCCACAGGAGGGTTTTATAGAAATGGATATTAACTATAGAAAACTAAAGTGGTTGATTTGTTTTCAGACATATGATCAAATTTGGAAGTCTTAAACCTGGATCCTAATATGTCGGTTTGTCGTATTCTACCTTTGAACAATTTAAGTAGTTTGGCGTCATCCTTCAAGTAATGTTTTTTTGTTAGATTTAACCATTTTTTTCCATTAAAGACATTCAACTCTGTCATCCTCCATATTTTCTTTTCTGTTTTGGTTCCCTGAACTCTTTTTTGGCATTTCCATTAATCTTTTCTCTTTTAATTTACAAACAAACATGGTGATTCTGATACCAATTCGAGAACTCCGGAAATCTCCTGTATTATGATGTGTTGGCCAGTAAAAGAAAGGATTTTTTTAATTTCTGCATGAAAGATTTTACTTGCTGCTAGATCATCCATGTATCTGCATATGCTTGAACTGAAATCTGATGGGTAAATTGCAGGGAGTGCAGTTTCATCCAGAAAGTATTATAACAAATGAAGGGAAGGAGATCGTTCGTAATTTCATCAGACTGATAGAGAAAAGAGAGGCTGAATCTCAGAACTAAGATGGGTCTTCAGATGTTGTGAAGGTCGTATATTTTAATACAATAAAATTTTCTTTTTATGATAAAGATTCATGCTTTGAAAATTAGTCCGGTAGTTAAACCGGAAAGATAAAAAGTTTAAGGTTTAAAGGGTTCCATTGATATTCGACTATAATGGAAAATTTTGAATAAAATAAAAAATTTTAAAATAATAATTTAGTTGAAGTGTGTTGTGGTGGGTTATTATATGCATTGTTCGATTATTTCCATAAGTCACAACCCAATATTGAATGGACCGTATTTGTGTGGAAGCCCATAGGTGTGGGTAAAACGTTTCTGGCTACATCTCCTATACCAGAATTACCCTGCTGTGGTGCCTCCCTTCGGTGAGATCAGCTACCGGCGACAAGGTTTAGAGAAATATTGAATCCCTTTTTAGCTAAGTGCCTATTTGGTTCAGCTTTTAGACCGTGAATAAGTATTTTTTTCACCGCAAAAGTTGTTTTTAAGAAAACTGAGCGTTTGACTATAAAATCTAAAATTACTTTTTTGTCATAAAAATGACTTTTTTGAAAGTTGAAGGGTAGCTTTTTTAGAAGCTTAAATATGGAGTTTTTTTAAAAAATACTTTTTCAGGTAGATTTTTTATATTAATGAATGAGTATTTTTTAGTTTCTTTTACTTTATGTTTTATACATAATTTTCACAATGTTAATAAACACTTATTCACGTTTATTTTGAGATTTACATAATATTTTTTAAATTTTTTTATGTTTTAATATTTATTTTTATATTAGTTTTATTTATTTTATAATCCATATAAAAGATTTGGTTAAATATATTTTTATTTATGTTATATGGTTTAAAATTATATAATAATTAATATATTGTGTTTTGCATACTGTTTAATATATTTTAAATAATATTTATATGCATAAATAATTTTTATTATAAAATAAAATATAATTAAAATTAAAAGTGCTTTTTATTTTTATGTTGCCAAACAGTCTATTGTATGAAACTCTTTCAAAAAAGTTCTTTTTTAAATAACAGCCAAACAATCAACTGATTTTTTAGAAAAGCTTTACTAACAAAAGCTCTACTAACAAAAATTTTATTGGCAAAAGCTTATCCAAACAGGCACTAATTATGTTTTTGAAAGAAATTAAGACTTTTCGTCGTCTTAGAAAAGGTAGAAAAGTTTGGAATGTAGTCACCGGATTGGCGAGACCAGACGGACTGCTTAAAAGTCATATACGACGGTGATGCTTAGCCAAAGCAGCATTGTTACGAGTGGACACTCACAAGGACAATGCATCAAAAAGTAATTAGACTGTCGGAATCCCAACCATTCGGTGGTCCTTTGCAGATTTGGACGTTAAGGAGCTTCTTTTTCTCCTTCTGGCTCCATTGCCATTAGACCTCGCTCTTATCTTCGATTCTTTGTATATGGGATGGTGATTTGTGGGCTCTTCTTACTCTCAAAACACACATTTGCAGGCACCCATTTCAGATATTCAAGAGGTTCAAGTCTCATAACGTATAAAGTGTGATTGTGATATAAGAAAATGGTACTTTTATTGTGTTTATAAAGTTGACCTAGCAACATATTTCTAATGGATTCCTACTCTTAACTTACCACAACTTATTTTTGGGTAGCTTATCCATGAACCCAAGATTCGTGAACCGCTTATGAACGAGCTAAGTATAATTATAAGAAAATTATTATTATTATGACTATTTTTGTTAGTAGATTTAAGCATGATTGTATTTTTTTTACACTAGTAAAATGTATTAAAACAAATTATCACATACACTTAATAACTCTTTATATGTTGGATTAGGCAATGTCCGTATAGAATAACTTAAAAGGCTCACAAAGCTTCATTGGATGTTGTAGTTGAAGCTAATTTTTTTCAAAATCGATAAGACAAGAAGTTCAAAGTTTAAAGGTTTAACCGATATTGGATAGTCATAAAACTGATTAAATATTTAATGAAATTAAAAAAGTGGCAAAATAATTGAATAAGACAATCTTTATCATTGAAATTTTAAAGTTTAATTAAAAAGAAATTTGTTAAATAGAAAATAATCAATTTATTTTAGTTTATAAAAAATAATTAAATTACAAAAGCAGACCGAATAATTAATAAACTTATCGGTTTTTAACAACAAAGATTATTAAATTAAATCAAACCAAAAAGTTAAAAATCGAACTGAAAAGTAAACTGGTTCAAAGTTTTGACTGTTAAATCGATTGATTTTTAAAACATTAGTTGGAGCATATGTTAACAATATTTTAGAAATCAGATATAAATTAAACTGATAAAATAAGAGAACTAAAATTTAAAAGTTTAATCCATTATCATAAAATCGGTATAAAATAAAATTTGAAAAAAATTGAAAAACTTAAAATAAGATTAAAGGAGTCTATTTTTACCAATTGAAAAGATTATAGTTTAATTAAAAAAGGAGATTATTAAATAAAAATTAATTAATTTACAAAAACCTATATTTGTTAATAATTGATATTGATTTAACCGTAAAAATCTTGACTCATTTAATTTATTAGCTCCATCGGATTGATTTAATTTTTTTAATCATTGGAGATTAGTTTTTGTGCTTTATTTGTTGATATGAGCATCAAGCCATCAAACAACCTAACCATTTGCTTAATTATATTTACCCAATAAGCACACTCTCATTTGAAGAAGATTACTCAGAAAATTATACAGCAAAAAGATTTCAAAAATGTTAATTATTATGTTTTAATAGAAAAGAATACCTTTAGAATGTTCTTTAAGTTTTACTTTCATCACTCAGTAGCATATCTTTTTCAGAGAATTTTAGAAGGATATTTGATTTATGCTAAAATATTATTTATTATTTGGCTAATTTATGAAGAATATCAAACATTGCCTTAAATTTTACAAATATTAATGTATTTAAGCCTTATTTAGCATTTTTTTCTGTTTGAAAAATGCCTTATTTCAAACTTACATATTATAAATCTATTTATTTTAAGTATTTAGTAAAAAATAACAACTAGATGTAGACGATTATTTATTATTATTATGATATTTAAATATTAGCTTCTTTTTTAATTTTAAAATCACAAAAAAAATTTCAATGTCATAAATACATAAATAAAAAATTAACTAAAACTAAAGGTGTAAATAAATAAATAATTAATTAAAATAATTAAAGTAACAATTGCTACAAGCAAATTTTAAGCAACCTATTATCCTAAAGCATAATATTAATTCGAGAATTAGAATAATTAACCAACATAGAGCCAAGTGAAGAGGTGTGCTGTTTTACCACAAGCTTCGCACAACGTGCACTTATCAAACGACGAGCATCCATCAATGCACCAGTCAAACCCAACGAATATATTCCAAATCCATTTTAATATTTTATGCACATAAAAGGATTTACAAATATAAAGTTAAATTAAAAAAAGAAATGTTAAGTCATGGTCAAATTGAATTAGGTTAAGGTCCTTAAGGACCACTGAAAGATAATGCATATACAGATGGAGTCATGGAGTGGAGAGGATGCATGTGCCTTGAGCTTTGTCCTTTGTGGATAAGCTTTGTTTTTCTTTAATTAATTATTATTTATTAACTATAAAAGGGTCTACTTATCTTACATTGGGTGTGATTAATCAATTAAATATACCTTGGATTAAGCTAGAAAATGAGTGCAATTGGAGCAAATTAGGGTTTACATGAAACATCAAGGAATAGTTTTAAGTTTTTAACAAATCAAAGATGCTCAATGTCAAGGTTATATATTTATTTAACTCAAATTTGATACTTAATTTAAACACATAAATTATTGAATAATTTATTTAAAATATATAATTATCAAAAATTAAAAGTAATAGTTATGAATTTTTCGTTATAAAAAAATTTAATGCACAAAGTTTAGAATAAAATTAAACAAAAGTTAAAGAACAATGCTCTTCCCACAAAACTATGGCATGCTATTTTACAATGATTAAAAAATTCAACCGGTTGAGTCGATTCAATAGTAAAAATCTTGAACCGTTTAAGTTTTTAGTTCGATTTATTTTAATAACTCTTGTTGTTAAAAATTGATCAATTTATTAATTAATCAGTCAATTTTCGTAAATTAATAAGTTCTTATAAATAAAAAATTAATTTATTTTAATTTAATAATATTTTTTAATTAAACTTCAAATTGTTCGAATATCTTTTAATCATATTTTAAGTTCTTTAATTTTATTGAATCTTTAGTCGATTTTACGGTTTAATATCGATTAAATCTTAAACCTCTTATCGGTTTGATTTTTAAAACATTGCTATTTCATATTCTTATGCTACTAACTAAGTTGAATCATTTTATTTTCATAATTCATTAGGAACAGACTGAAAAATTAAAATCATCAGAGTGACGATGTGTGTATATAATCTGAATTTCTTTTTTCTTTTTTTACAGAGGAAAAAAATCTTTTAAAAAAAATTGTGCAACCCATATCACCCCCTATCACAGAGTTCGATGATACAACGCTCCGTTCTTATCTTGGTGGAGTAAATCGCTAACAATCATCGGAGGCTCCTGAAGATACTGCCGTCCTAGACTCGATAATGAGGCTAATGAAGCTAGGCTATCGGCACATTGGTTTCCTTCCCGATGGATATGTTGTATTTGAACCTCCCATGCGCGATGAATCAACCCTCGAATACATGTTACCAAAGGATGAATGTCAGACATAACGCTATTGGAAAAGGAACGAATGTTAATAACCTCCAGCGAGTCCACTTCGACTACCACACGCCGATAGCCACGATCCCACACCAATATGAGGCTTGAATGAACTCCTTATAATTCTGCCACCAGAGGCACGCCCACTCTTAGATTCTGGATAAAACCACCACACCAGTGGCCTTGGCATGTCCGAAGTAGTCCTCCAGTTGCAGCAATGTTTGATCCTGTTTTTACTGCACCATCCGTATTTAGTTGACCCACCCCTCTGTAAGTTTGGTCATCCACTAGAGTATCCAGCGACATACCATGCGTTTGAAAAACACGGCTTTCCACCGCTCTAACCCGGATGATCCAATCCACATAATCCATGATGATTCTAATTCCTTCCACTAGTCAAACAAAGTCAGTCTAAAAATGCTGTTGTTACGTCATTTTCATATGAATAAGCAAGCGACTCCAAAAGTAAGAGTCCATGCTACGTGTTTAAATTGAACGTGGTGTTTAAGATTTCTAAAAACCCCCGTCTCCTCGTCATGTTGGAAAAATTCCCTATCTACTATTTCATAAGGGAATTTTCGCCAAAAGGATGTTACTCTAGGGCAGTCCCATAAAGCATGGGTAATTGACTCTTCCTGACCACAGTAGTAACAACTGCTGTCCAATGTTAAATGCCAAGTCATTTGCTACTGATTGGTTAGCAATTTCCTCTTAGCCAAGAGTTAAAGGAAAGACCTAATCTACTGTGGTCCTGCTCATTTCTTAATTCGTAGAGAAAATACAAAATGATTAATTAACGAATAAAGTACAAAAAAATGAAAAACTTTTTTTTAGGGTTTCAAGTAATGAGGATGAAGAATGACAGTGAAGTGAGCTGCAGACGGAACACGAGAAACTCTTTTTAACTTAGCCACTAACTTCACCATCACAAGTAGGATAGACCCATGTGGTTGTGGGTCGTCGTCGTCGTCGACGACTTTGGATAGAAACTCGAGGCCGGCCTTTAAAAAGGCAAAAAGAAACCTTCGAGAAAGCCGACAAGATGATATTGGTAGAAACAAAAATTAAGTAAAATAAAAGTCGCCCACAAAGTTGTTTTGTTGTCTTTTTCCATGTCTCTTGATTATGAATTTGGTATTAAAGTTTCCCACTAACTTGTTAATAACTAATTCACGGAAGTGGTTCAAACGATGAAATCAGTTTTAAAGTTTTTTAAATATATATTATAAATAATTTTGTCACATCTGCATATGATCCTACCGAAAATAACCTCTCTATTATGTAGAGATAAAGTTACGTATTATCAGACCTTCCCAAATTTCACCTTATTGCGAGACTTTGAACTGAGTATGTAATGATATATTTTATAAATTATTACGTATGACTAAGAGTTCGCTTAATACACTAATGAACTTCAAATTTATTAAGTAAAAGTATACTAAACCTGCGAATAATAATCGAATTGAGTTTATTATTTAAGTCTAAGTTAGATAATTTCAGATAAATTACCTATAAATATATATTTTTATGAGTGATTACGTATTACTAACATGGGAGCAACATAATGAGTAAACGCATAGGGTTCATAACAGTCGAGAGACCATGCTGCAACCTTAAAAAAGGCACGATGAAAGAACGACGCATGAAATGAGATGAAGAAAAGAGGAACTTATAAGTGATTGAGCTGGTAGCACCAGAAGTTGCCCCTTCTCTTGTAACGTAAGAAGAACACAGTGGTGAAGTGATTGGGCGACACGAATGATTCCAACATCTTTGGTAATAATGCCTGATCTTACACAAGATCTTTAACTTGTTGGGACGTAAATGGAAGGTGGTCGTGCATTTTTGGCGTGATCAATAGACTTAAGAGAGCCTCTCTCTCTCTCTCTCTCTCTCTTTCCGTGTGTCTCTCCTGTGAAAGGTGAAGATGGAGATGTCTAGATGGTCTAGATCACATACTTAACTAGTCTAGTCTATTGGTTGGTTTTGTTTTGCGAGTAGTACTCACTTCTCCAACTTAGCTTTCTCATTATTAATTACTAGCATCACTATATTCTTCCTTTTATTGGGACCTCATTATAGGTGTTGCCATAACTATATCACATGGTAGGCATATTTCCGTAAAGTTTCTTAAATTGTATAAGTGATAATAGTATTTTGGGTTAATTGTAAAAATAATCCCAAATTTTATTCAATTGTACAATATTAACACGAACTTGAAAAGTCCCGTTGAAATGACTCAACACTTAATTTTTAGTAAAAATAATTTTATCTTAAGTTTTTTGTTAATGTGAAATTTTTATCACGTAATTGTCAATTATTATACTTTATTGACATTTAAATTATTAAATAATAAAATTCATTCGCAGCACGGGTATAATATATGATAGCCATGTAAGTAAAAATACTAATATGATGTAACTCGTCATATTATTCACATTAATAAATAATTTAATGTCGGATTATTTTTGTTTAGAATTAAAATTTGAAGTATTATAGTCTAATATATATCAAAATTGAGTGAAAATTGAAATTATTTTATAAATACTGTAGTTTTTAATTTAATTGATCTCTTATTAAAAAAATAATATCCATAAAAAAAATGTATGAGTTGACATATTTTGTTACTATCAGAAGTCTTGTCTTCTAGGAGTGGTTTAAGGGGAGAATCTCCAAACTTTGAAATCTTTGCTCAATGGGAACATTTCTATCGTGTCTCGAGAGCTGGAATCAATAATTGTTTTCGAATCATATTATTCACCCAGATAATATTTTTAATTTTATCTTTTAATTATAACATTCGTTTGATTTAATTTTATATAATTAAAAAACTCATAAATTCACACACACACATATTTTATTTTCATGTCTCTATCTTTGTAGGGTTCATGTGTGGATTTTGAAGGTGATTAAGAGATAAGATAGGTTATGGATAAAACTTAAAAATCGATTAACCCCACATAACTAATCGCATTTTCAACTTCAATTCCAATCTTTTTAAAAGGGACATCACACCTACAGATGGTGATAAAGAGACTTGATCATGCTCATCCCACCATTGATTAATTGGTCCCATTTCTAGATTATGGTTCTAGATCATATGCCTATACGAAAGTAATAATATTAATAATGATATTAAAGTTGATACCTTAATATAAGGAAATCAACAATCCTAATGTCGGGCATCAATGATGGCACTTTCCTAGTTGACTCCTATGCTTCTTCCCATGCAACCATACAAAACATCACATTGTAGCTATAGCTATAGCTATTTTGGAATCATTCATTAGTTTCTAACACAAAATGACCAAGTATGTTAGGCCCGAGCTTCAAGAGTAATGAGGGATAAAACTTAGCAATGTGTTTAGTTTGCAACCCTAGTTATTTTTAACCTTTTTTTTTCAATTATGGAAGTTCCTGTAGTTAGTATATATATTGATTATATATTATGTAAATTATTTAACAAATTAATAATTTAAAATCAATAAATTAATTCAAGTGACTATTTAATCTTCAAGAGTTAATAACAGTCGAACTTGATTATTTGATAAAATCAATATTTTAAAAATCGGACCGATGGCTAAACCAGTAAAATAATAAATTTAAGATTTAAATTGTTTAGCCGATATTAGACTGTCATAAAATTGGCTAACGATTAAAAAAATTAAAAATTTTGAAATATGATTGAAAGGTTTTTTAATAATAAAAATTGTAGTTATTATTTTTTTCATGTTTATTAGATAATTTTAATAACAATTTGTTAATTACCTCTTTGGAAAATTCCTAATATTATAATTTTTTTATGCAAAGCCAAATGTCTTGTATTGAATATGGACATGATTAGTATTAGATAAAGCCAAGAGTTGCCATGTAAACTTATTTGGAAAATCTATTAAATTCATTAATTAAATTGAATAATAAAGCTTAGTCATCAAAATTTAAAAATTGAAGCAAACATATTACAATCTTGTTGATGTAGTTGGCAGAGAATATCTAATTAAAAATTTAGATATTTCTTGTCCTTTATTGTCTGTGAGACTAACCAAAGCTCCAAAGTCCAAAGAGATGATTTCTGAAATCAATCCAAGATTGTGATCACATATTTTACTTTTCACATGAAATACCTGAAAATAATAAAAGCTTAATAAATATGTAATCTTGCTAATGTGGGAGGCGTGATTCTTTATATCAAGAAAGCATAAAAATTTATGAACTTTCTTACTATAAGCACATACCTGAATCTGAAAATGATGAAAGATCAGAAACTTTCTGTATATGAAACATTACCCAAGTGGCAAATGCCTGTTGATTACATTTCCTGTAATGGGTCAGAACGTTATCTTTAAATTTTCAGTTTTCATGGCTGATCAAGAATGAGAAAAACAAGAAGAAAACAAGGTGATGACTGATGAAGAAGGACCAAACTGGTTTGACGGATAAAAAAGAGTTTTTTATAGGATGCAGCATACACAGACACATGAAACACCTCAGAACTGTGTTTCCTCAGAACTGTTTGGTGATTTGGACAACTTTAGTTTTGCTAAGAATAACCAATGAAATTATTGGAGTTATTTTCCAATTATTATTTCTTTGATGGAGGACTTTAGCTTTAACTTTACTTTGACTCATCTCTGCCTATCTCTCTCTCTCTCAACATTTTCTATTCTCCTGAGAGTCCCACCAGAAGCACAGGTTCAGTTTATTTTTTCCGCTCTTTCTCTCTCTTAATCTCTGCTTGCTGTTGCGTTTCCTCCTTTCTCTAGACAAGGGTTGTTTTGCTACAGGAATCTCTCTTTCTAAAGTGCATCTCTCCTTTTACACTGCAAAAGCAAAGCCTTCTTCGAGTTCCTGACCCTTCACGTTAGGTACTCTCTTTCAGCTCTTATCTCCATGGTTTGCATTTTTTTTCACCTTATGGTCCTGCTTTTTCCATCTGGGTCTCCAATATTTATTTGGATCTATGGCGGGGTTTGGTTAAAGCAGCAATTTTTATTATCAAGATCCGGTTTTTACTGAATTCGATTTTGATATTGTTCTTGTATTCTGTCTGATTATTTACTTGAGATGAGCTTATCTCCGTGTACAAAATTGCATTAACTTAGTTGCTTTACTATTTTCTGGTGGTCTTTCGATGCTTTATGCTTTTCTTGATTTTATTTCACCATTTCATTTCTGCTGAGGTGATTTTGATTTAGATATGGTTTTTTTGTTTGTGTTAAAAGATTTTATGATTGAAGTGGCTTGCTATGATTTGCCGAGCTTTCCCCCTTTTTTTTTCTTCCCTTTTCAGCAGCATCATTTGATCAATATTTGCATGCATCTCTGTTATTAAACTTCTTCTTTCATGAGAAACTAATCTTTGATCTCAAAATACGTTGTGTGTCGTGTCACTTTCTCGGCTTGAAATTTTGTGCTCTCGACGTCTGAAACAAGTTGAAGTATCTCCTTAGCTAAATATCATTGTTTCGTTGAGCCATATGATGACTAAATGGTTTGTATTGTTGAATCACTATTTAGTCTTTTCTGATCTGAAGTTCTGTACCAGTGTTAAGGCCAAATGATATGCAAATATGTGTTAATCCTTACTTGACCTATGTCTCTAACCGTTCTGTTTGATTCTTGAATGGATTTAATATATGCTGCAAGGTTTACTCCATTTTCAGATTTTAATTACTATCATTTGTATCATTCGGTGAGGATGCCTATTGATTTCTTAAACTTGTTTTCATGTCTTTGACAGATTGCTTCTCAGTTCTTAGTTCATAGTTCTTACCCTCTACATCATCGGGCAGAGTTCCAAGTTGGCTGCCAAACGATGATCCTAACATGTGGTTACAGGGAAGTAGGCTCATTCAGTTTTATTTAGTTTTCCAAGATAGTTTGGCATCTGATGGCCTCAAAAACTGGCAGCAAAACCTCCCAGAAACAGCAACATAAGACAGTAGGAGTTCAGAAACTAGAGGTTAATGAGTTGAAGCCTTTTCCTTCACAAGTTTCCAAAACAGACAACCCTGAATGGATCAATGAGCATGTTCCAAGGTCTGTGGAAAACACATCAATAAAGATGGCGTTACCATTTTCTGAAACTAAGCAGCCACCAAATTCTGATAAGAAAGAGTTTATTGATTCTTTGAGTAGGAAGTTAGAATCAAGTTCCTCTGTAACTACTCCTGAGCAAACATTAACTGAGGTAGAATCAGTCGTCAATGAAACCAGAGGTTCGGAGGATAATTCTGTTGACCAAGACAAGAAAATATCTGGCAATGAAAGTGTTAAAAACAGTTCTATATCTGCCAAAGTTAGTGATGGAGCTAGCAGTCTTCCTAAGACTAGTGGAAGTGCAAAGATTAGTGATCGTGTAGATTATGTTGAGAGTGGTAAGAGTAGTATGCGTAGAGGAAGCACAAGCAGTGATGTCAGTGATGAGAGCACTTGTAGCAGCTTTAGTAGCAGTATAAGCAAACCTCACAAAGCAAATGACTTGAGATGGGAAGCCATTCAAGCTGTCAGATCAAAGGATGGAGTTTTGGGTTTGAGTCATTTTAGACTCCTCAAGAGGTTGGGTTGTGGGGATATTGGGAGTGTTCACTTGTCAGAGTTGAGTGGGACCAAGTGTTATTTTGCAATGAAGGTTATGGACAAAGGCTCTCTTGCCAGTCGTAAGAAACTGCTTCGAGCTCAGACAGAGCGAGAAATACTTCAATCTCTGGACCACCCATTTCTTCCAACACTTTATACTCACTTTGAAACCGAAAAGTTCTCGTGTTTGGTGATGGAGTTCTGCCCTGGAGGAGATCTGCACACTCTTCGACAGAGACAGCCAGGGAAATATTTTCCTGAGCAAGCAGTGAAGTATGATATGTAAACTTTGTTATACTGTGGTTCATTACAATCCAGTATTTATACTTGTTTCTAGGTACTCTTTGCAACTAATAGATCGTTTTTGGTTACACATTCACATGATTTAGTTTTGATTTCTGACATCTTATTAATTAGAAAGTTTGCCTTATTAAGAAATTCTAAAATCTCGAATGGTCTTTCTTTTTCTCAATGATCGCAACAAATAGGACTTGCTATATATAGGTTCCTGTTTTTATATATAATCTGAGCTGGATTCATGGCATACTGTATATCTTCTAGTTTCTTCTCATAGTGTTGCATATATAATCAAGCAGTAGAATATACGTGATGATCCTGATTAATAAGTTACCGAATGAGTTATAGTCTTCATGTTCGTATTACTTTAAACTATCCTCTTAGCATGCATCCATATTTTGTTCTAGGAGTGCATTAGTGCATGTCTCAGGGTTTCATTGTAGAGATGAGTACAATTGATTTACCTAAAGGGGAACTAGTAGTTTGCACACCCATCAAGCATGTTCTCTTATGTATTATGAGCAGATTATATGGATAATACCTTTTCATTATTGTCACTATGTAGAGATAGTCTAATTATTAGCAAATTCTCACGTTGATGCAACCTTGATGCATTCATTGCCTTTGTGTACATATTATTATTGCTCTGCTGCTCTTTAAGGTTTCAGTCCTATTATTTGCTTCTGCTTCTGCTTCTGCTTCTGCTTTATTGCGAAAGTTCCCCAACTTTCTTTGACTGGAATTTTTCTCTTTTAGTTTCCTTAAGTAAAAACTTATATTTGCGTGCTGAGTAAATGTGTCTTAGTGTGGCACCATCTTATGTATGTTACGAGAAAACAGGGAAAACAGGATAAAGAAATTGACTTCTACAGTTTCATTTATTAAGCAATAATTCTTTGTAGCATACTATTGTCTGCCTCTGATCCAGTAAATGTCAGAAACAGGTGTTTCAAGCTTATAGTTGAAAAACTTTCCTGGAAATCCTTGTCTAAATGTTGAAAGACTACAATGAGGGGAAAACTGAAGACTCATTTTCACTCAAAATCTCATGATCCATCAGACTTTATTGTGTGATGAAATAGCTTGGAAGAAAAAGTAAAAGGGTTCGGCTTATTATCTTGGAAACTAACAACTGGATATTCATCAGCTCATTATTGGCCACTAAGTAGTAATCCCTAGAAAGGATGCTATGGTACGTTATTACCTGGTGATATTTGAGATGGAAGTTATAATATTAACTTCAAATGACGAGTGTAAACTTTAGCACCAAATCTTGTCAATCTTAAACATTGAAACCTTTGCTTTGCTTTGCTGTCAAATCAGTTGAAGGTGAAGTTTGTGTTTCCTTTGGTCGATCCTTGTCCTTCTTGGTTAATGACTTGATGTTCATGAAAACAAATTCTCACGTTATGAAAATTTTGAATTCGAGAACGGTACTTTCAATGAGTATTGCTGAGATATTGGTAATTGATGAGAAACCGGCTGCAGTACTGCCCTTTACCTCATATTGATTACTTTTAGTAGACAAAAGTTATGACTAGAAGTTTCTGATTATACAAGTACTTGAACGATTGAGAATGTTTTATCGCTTTTTTGTCCTTAATGGCAGGTTTTATGTAGCTGAGGTCCTACTTTCTTTGGAGTATCTACATATGCTAGGAATTATTTATCGCGACCTTAAGCCAGAAAATGTGCTTGTCAGGGAAGATGGACACATAATGCTATCTGATTTTGATCTCTCTCTTCGATGTGCTGTGAGCCCAACTCTTGTGAAAACTTTGCCACTTGAGTCTGACCCGTTGAGAAAGAATCCTGTTTACTGTGTGCAGCCTGCTTGTATTGAGCCGTCATGCATCCAGCCATCTTGTGTTGCCCCTACGACATGTTTCTCACCGCGCCTCTTTTCTAGTAAGTCCAAGAAGGACAGGAAACCCAAAACTGAACCAGGGAATCAAGTCAGTCCTTTACCTGAGCTCATAGCAGAGCCAACTGAAGCAAGGTCTATGTCATTTGTTGGGACTCACGAGTATTTGGCCCCTGAGATTATCAAAGGTGAAGGTCACGGAAGTGCTGTAGATTGGTGGACTTTTGGGATCTTTCTCTATGAATTGTTGTTTGGTAAAACACCTTTTAAGGGATCAGGCAACCGGGCAACATTGTTCAATGTTGTGGGCCAGCCTCTTCGGTTTCCAGAATCACCGGTTGTCAGTTTTGCTGCAAGGGATCTCATAAGGGGTTTACTTGTTAAAGAACCACAACACAGATTAGCATATAAGAGAGGTGCAACTGAAATTAAGCAGCATCCTTTCTTCGAAGGTGTGAATTGGGCGTTGATACGCTGCGCTACCCCTCCTGAGATACCAAAGCCGGTAGAAATTGAGCGGATACCACCTCCAGCATCAACCAGTGAAAAGGCTGCGGCCGCCGTTGTAGCAGGTGCTCATCCTGATCAGAAAGGTTCCAATAACTATCTGGAGTTTGATTTCTTTTAGAAGGGTAGTGATTGCAGTCTGCAGTTATTTCTGTTAAAAGGGTTAGAACTGTTCTGATGATCGCAGGAGTTGCTGGTGATGAGGATGTAAAAGGTCTTTGTCTTTTTTCGTGTTCTTGACAAATGATAAGGAAACGTATGATGTTGTTGCCTGTTCACAGTTCCAAATCTGTAATGCATAATTTATTCTTGAACTCTTGTCATCAAAAGGAATCTTTTTGTCATTTTTACATTTAACTTTGCTTTCTGGGATGTTAAGGAACATCTTCATTTGTTACCTAAGTAGTTTCAGTAACCAGTGCCTAATCATACATCACACTGAACTGATTACCGAAAAGCAAATCTACCAGAACATTGCCAAAAGCCGGTTGATTCATATCCTGTCGTTGAGTCTCCTTCTAGTGTGGAAGAATCTCTGTAAAACTACTCTCAGGTCTTGTGATATAGTTTTAAGTTTGTACTAATAGTTCATGACATTCAGGTTCCTGACGGCATCTATGACGAAGAAAAAATATGCGCAGACTGAGCAAGGCATCAGGTGACTTGAAAACTTCCAAAATCCGAAAATGCGGTGAGCGTGGATCGAACACGCGACCTTCAGATCTTCAGTCTGACGCTCTCCCAACTGAGCTATCCCCGC